>SZWC01010514.1:3125-27046 GCA_023375785.1 Penium margaritaceum | reverse complement strand
CGAGGAGGGGGAGGAGGGAGGGAAGGAGGTAATCGAACTCGTCTCATTCTCTAGTGGCGATGAATGAGTCAACTACAATGTTGCAGAGTATCGTGAGGAGTTGTAGATGGCTTTCAATGCGGAGGTGGACAACATCAACCGTTCTTTTGGCATGTGGTGAGCTTTTTTCAACTAGCAGTCCTGCAGTGTGTTCCATTGCAATCCCGCAAGTGTTCCTTGTTGATTTAGGATTTAAGAACATGGTCCTAAGTCATGTTTCTCTCACTAACTCATTTCCATGTGTGTGCTTTGCAAAGCATACACAAGACCAGTCCCTAGGGAGGAGGTGCAGGCCAGATCACAAGTGGCCCCTCATTGCAGTCGTGCAGTATTCTTGTTTTCACTTGGGGTGTAGTTGAGTTGGTAGTTTTGTTAAATTCAATTTGTGGAAGATGGTGTAGTGCTCAAAGCCTCTGAGCTTGTCTCCCTCTCAATACTTGTGAATGAATGATGTCCAATTTCCTTTTTTTGTGAAAACCGCTAAGAAGCAGAAATTAAGAACATGTACATATCGACTTCTGACACGATCATTTCATTCCTTTTCAATTGAATGTGTCTTATGTTTAAGCACTTAGTCAAGGATCCTAAAACATAACTTCATGTCATCTTCTTGACTGGACTGTGGGGTTCCTCTCGGGGGTTGGTGCAACATTAGTGTGTCAAACACTGTGTTCCTTTTTTCGGCAGCCAGCAACAACGAGATATGTAGGCAAGTGCCATTGTACAGTGACATGCAATGATGGATCTCCAATGGATGCCTATATAAGTGAAGCAGAATCCGAATATAGGCACAGGGAAGACATACTCTACGAAGAAGAAGACGATGAAGACGAAGAAACCGACTCTCATGATGCCGATGATGACACTTTCTTTGATGCAATGTTTTGACAGGGATGCCACGGATGTGCGTGTGAGGTGTGTCAGTGGCTCTTGTTGTACAGTGTCCTTGACCCAAAGTGGTTGGATCCAGAGTGGTATGGGTGGTAGTTCTTCTTCTTGTTTGTCCGAAGACATGTAGTTGTTCGTTAACATTGCAATAATGTCCATTGATTTAATGAATTCCAGTGCCCATGCAATACATACCAAATGCACCCATGAAGATGAAGGCTATGTGAATACAAGACTTCGAACTCACTCTTACATTGACATATTGAAAGAAACAAATAGCACATACCTTTACAGATTAAAACAATACTTTGTTGGCCTTGAATTCATACACAAATGCCCTTGTTTGTAAATTAATACTCGAATACCCATGCTTGTCACTAAAACCATACTGGTATGCCCATACTTGTTACATCATGAACACTTCAATGCCCATACTTGTAACTGTACTTGTAAGTCATACTCGAATACCCATACAAGTCACTAAAACAAAACTAGAATGCCCATACTTGTCAACAAAATGGTACTCGAATGCCCATAACTTTCAATGAAATGACACATGAATGCCCACACTTCTCACTGAAAGAATACTCGAATGCCCATACTTGGCTATCAAATAACACTCGAACGCCGACTACGGACTCGGTGGCTCGGTCAATGTCCACAGCTCCCATGGCTCAGGACAGTTGGGCGGCCTACAACTCGGCATAAGCACTCCTAATTTCAGTGTCATGTGTTCCGCAGTCACAGGAGATAAGGCCCATGATGGTTCTACATATCCCAACTCTCGGTTGCCTGCTACATACCGGTCCCATTGCTCCTTCAATGTGACCCATGCCCGATGAGCCGCTACGTCAGTACCCCATCCATGATGTGCCGGGCCATTTGGATGGACGTCGTTGTCCATGTCGATCCTGTTGGTTTGTGTGGCTTCCACCCGTCACGAGCGATGACGCGATGATTATCCGTATTCCCAGTACTTGTGGTATGGAGCGCCGTTACTGTAGAGCATCACGACATGATCCATGATGCGGACGCACCTGGCGCGAGGGCACCTACGAGTGGTGGCTCCGTGCACTAGCAGCTGCCAGACAGCTGCCACGACATCCCGGGTGCTTGCTGGGGTCACGTCTGGATTTTCTGCAGATGCAAGAGTTTTCTCAGTGGACTTGCTCTCGAGGCCGATTTGCATGTTTTGCATTGTCTGACTACCGATCGATGCCGGACTTGTGCGTGTGACCAGTTGAAGCGTCCGGCTCTAGATTCTGCATCTCTAGGCTCTAACGGTGGTGCGTTCGGATACCTGTACGCAGGTTTATGGCCAAAACAGTGATTTTAGGCCAGTTTTAGGACAAACTAACACTGCGCGTGCGTCACTTTCTGTGAGCCGCACCAGGTATTCATGTTGTGATCTTGTCAGTTGTCATTCCTCTCTGCGATTATATTCAGATTTGAGCTTCTTCACACTCTGTGCGTGTCCCTACCCAGACCCTTGCGATTTTTGCCTCTGACTTGTGACCGTTGTCGCACACTGACCTAGTGCTGACGCCTAGCGTCGTGGCAAGCGGTTAGGAAGGTTCCTAGAAGCTTCTCTTGGTATCAGAGCAGGCGAGCAACAGCTGACGCTGGTGCGTAGCAGAGACGCAACAGTAGTAGAAGTAGTGAGTGGCAACAACAGTAGCCACCCATAGAAGCAGTTGCAAGTCCTAGGAGTACCCATCATAGGTACGTTACAACAGAGGCAACGACGGCAGCAGCACTCAACATTGGCAATGGCAGCGGTCGTTTGAGCCACATGCAACAGCAGCAACCAGCGGCGGCAGCAGCCACAGCAGTCGAGGAGGCAGCAGCAGTCGTAGCCACTACAGCCAATGCGGTAGTAACAATCGCAGCCTCGCAGCTGAGCCGTCGCGCAATAGTGGTTGCAACCACGCGGCTGCTCACCAACAGCAGTGCAGCGGCAGCAGGGCAGCATAGCAACAGGGCACCGCAGGATCAGCGTGCCAGCAGCTGCTTTGTTGTAGCCTCGCAACAGCAACAACAGTAGTCGCACGGCTGCTCACCAGCAGCCATGCAGCAGCAACAGGGCAGCGCAGCAGTAGCATGCCAATACCCACTACGCAGCAGCCTAGTAGTAGCGTGTGGTAGCTGTGTGTAGAAGCAATGCGCAACATCGCCTTGAAGTAGCCATAGCAGCTGTAGCAGCAGCAACACTACGCGGCAGCAACAGTAGTAGCAGCGGGGGCGGCGAGTAGCTGAAGCGTGTCGTCGCAGCTACACACACGCATAGCAGCACTAGCACGCATAGCAGGGGTAGCCAAGGTGGCAGCAGCACCTACTGCTGCCCCCATTGCTGTGATGGGAAGCTACCTTGCAGCTTCCCGCGGTGAGCTCGCGGCGAGCTCGCGGTGATCAGCGAGCCCGCCGATCGGTGAGCTCGTCCGATCGACAAGCTCGCCGCGAGGGTCGAGCCAGGCAGCAAAAAGAAAAAGAAGAAAAAAAAGGAAGGAGAGGGAGAGGACACGGGAGGGTCCCCGAGTGGGCCACCCCAAGACAACCCCAAAATGGGCACTCAAGGACGTGGCACCTGAGGAAAAAAAAGATGTAGTGAAGAAAAAAAAACTGGGTGCACTAACTCGCCGTCGGCAAACAACGGCGACCGCAGCAGCAGCAACAGTCGCGTGAGAAGCGGTAGTAACAGCAGCGGCGAAGGTGGTCGGAGGCCACAGTCGTCGGCTGACAACGACAACCGGAGGAACAGCAGCACCGAAGGCGACTTGAGGTCACACGGCAGCTGCGCAATAGACGCGCAGCAGTTGGACATCAACGTACCACAAGCGTGGTGGTGACCGTCCTCGTGACCGCGTCACAGTACATTTGAGACATTGTGCTTTGATCGCCTGGTTCCCCTTGTGCCCTTGTGCCAGCAGGAGCAAGTATCTTATACACTCACCCATGCCAGAATCCTGAGATGAGCACACCGGCGTGGCAAGGGGCGCAGCCAGCGCCTTGGCTGGCACCGGCAGTGCAGGTGTGGCAGGCGCCACAAGCACAGTGGCAGTTGCAGCCGTGGCACACGCCCCAGGCATCCAACGGCTTTCCTTGCTACTTTTGCGGCGACCGATACCATGGCTGGCGCCAGTGTCGCCACCGCCGTGCTGGGTGGCGACCGCCCTGGTTACGATCCCGCCCTACTCCACTATCCGACTCAGAGACATCAGCTCATAACGTCGCACCCCTCACTGGAGCTATGGCGGTGTTGTATGCCGAGCTCTAGGGTCTGAACCGCATGGCGCAACAGCTCACAGACCATGTGGTCTCTCTGCGAGTCGTTGCCACCGTGCCGCTTCAGACACCCCTACCTTCCTCCTCGCCATCCTCACCTCCATCGGTGTCATCACCTGACCATGCCACACCTCCCGACCTTAGCTCCACCTTTGATGCCCTCCGCTCTGTCCTGGAGTCAGTTGGAGTCATCCCAACTATTGACCCCTTTGCTTCTCTGCTGGTCCCTTCAGCTCGGCGTCGTCGCTCTCGCACTCGCCATGCGAAGCAGTGGACAACACATCTCGCGAGATGTGCCCAGGAGGCAGCAGCAGTCGTAGCAGTGGCAGACATCAGCAGGAAGATGACTCTCTCGTTCCCAGTTGCAGGGTTGGTGCGGCATCCCTTCGTAGCTTCAATTGGTGCGTCGGTCGAGGGAGGGATGGAGTGTCCGTCGACGACCACCGGAGAGTGCAGCAGGGATGCGACAGATGGTGCTTCACGACAGGATGCTCTTAGTGAGGACGAGACATCTGACGAATGCTCCAACGTGGAGTCGGAGACGAACAAGTGGTCCGACGCGGAGTTGGAGGCAGACGCTGAGATGGGGATGGAGATGGAGACTACAGTTGACGTAGCAGAGACCACGATCACAGAGGCATGTGTGGCAGCAGTAGTGGATGGGGTAGTAGTATCAGTGGCGATGACAGCGGACACATGTGGAGTAGACGTCCAGGCAGTGGGTGTGTCGGCAACCATTGACGTCGAGACAATAGCAACAATTGCAGTCATTGCTACTGACAGGACGTCGGTAGTGGATGCGGTTGTTGGTGAAGACACCATGATGGTCATCACTCCTATAGCACCTGGTACAACCTGCGTAGGGGTAGAAGCTCCCTGAGCCACAGCATCTGCCATTGCAGATACACATGCGGAGGGAGTATCCGGAGAGGTAGGAGACGTCGAGGTTGCCAGCACTTCCGCTATGGTCAATGCCATTCCGGTAGTTGTCTGTGGAGACGCAGCTATCGCGGAGGACGTAGCTCGAGTAGTAGATGATGCACCAACAGCCGAGCAGACCCTTGGGCTCGAGCGTTTACACTTTGCACTTCGCGACCAAGAGGATACAGTCACACGTGCGGACAGGCACCTACAGGACCTCACGCTTGAGCTACGTGTAGCGAGCAGACGTCGGAGCACTGCAAATGCCGCGGGTCATCAGTTAGCGGTAGTAGACATCGAGGATGTGTACATGTGGCTCGAGACTGCTGAGTGGACGTTCCACGGTGTAGCGTGGAGACGATTGGACTTGCGCCGACAGTTGGAGGAGGTGATATCAGTGGATGCTTCAACAGCGACAGCCCGTGCAGGAGAAGCTGCTACCGTGGCCCACAGTGTTGACAGCGGAGTGGCGGTTGTGCCCACGGAATCAGTAGAGCCTACAGCAGTCACCCCTATAGGCGTATCTGCCGTGGAGAGTGCAGAGCGAGTTGCAGACCTCCAACTCATGGCTGCCTTGACCGACATCGCTGACACCATGGCGGTTCTAGCCGATGACACACCTACACATGTCTGAGCTACAGTTCCCATACCCGAGTACCTGCGCTCCGCGGTCGACGAGCAGGAGGTAGATGCGGCTAAAGCGGAGGTGCACGCGCAGGGTCTCATGGCCGAGCTTCGGGAGGCCAGCAGCCGTTGTTACACTATGGATGTTCCAGCACGGCAGGCTACAAAGGAGTGTGTGGAGGATGTACACACGTGTCTCGAGGCAGCTGAGAGGTCTTTACAGGATGCCCGTCAGAGACGGGCGGACGTTCAGCGGCAGGTGGACAATTGGTTGTGCACTAGTGGTTGGGAGGAGCCCCGTGACACTGTACAGGCTCCCGATGATGGTAATGTTGTAGTAGAGGCAGATTCACTGACGGAGGCCGGTGTTTGACCAGGAGTCGACAGCCAAGTGACAGGTGTGCGAGCAGCAGCTGGTGCCTCTACAGTAGCACCTATTACAGATGCAGACATTGCAGATTCCGACACGTTCTCTGGTGTCAACGCCCTGCCAGTAGCTGGCGGCCAGTCAACAGACGATTCGACAGCTCACCTACGCAAGGAGGCGGCGAGGCTACAGGAGGCCGCGGCTCGGGCCGACGTGCACGCAATCGAGGTCCACCGTCAGGTTCGTTCCGTGACTGACCGCCTACATGTCGCAGATGCAGCTGCCCGGCCAAGAGCTGTAGCAGAGCTTGACGAGCTGTACACACGTCTTGACGCTGTAGTGTCCACATGGCGATGTGCAGCTGGCAGGCATACAGCAAGTGATGCAGTTCGAGGAGGCCCTCACCGCTGCACCAGTCACAGTAGTAGGTGAGGACAACAGTGACGACGACGACAGCGACGACGATGTTCCGGGGTGAGGCTATGTGGGAGCACATTCGATGAGCATCATTGACATCCTTTCTATTGTCTTGTAGGGGTGTGTGGCCATGGGGGAGCCAGCCTCTACAGCCCAGGGGGGTGTTGGTGTGTGGGCTTTGGCCTGACACCCTTGTGAGGACAACGTGGTTAGTTTGTGTCTGGCACATTGCTCCAGTTGAGGTTATGCTTGTCGAGACCCGTGCACCTGGTGACTTGTACCGGTGTAACGTGGACACCCATTGCCTCCATGTGGTATGTATGTTCCATGCATGCGAGCAGGTGTAGTCAAGACCCGGACACCGTAGACATGTTCCGAGGGTCATGAGGAGACCTTGTTGCTTTGTACCTCTTGTGTGATGCTTGGTCCAGGCGTTTGTGGATTACATGTTGCACGGTCAAGACCCGGGCACTTCGTCAGTAACACCACTGTCTCGAGGAGACCTTGTATTATGGTTGGTGTTTACGACGGACAGTGAGTGTAGCCCCTAACTTGTCATTACGGTGACGGTTGTGTCACCCAGGGAGAGTGTTGGTTTGTGTGGCTTCCACCCGTCACGAGCGATGACGCCGTGAGTATCTGTATTCCCAGTACTAGTGGTATGGAGCGCCGTTATTGGAGAGCATGACGATATGATCCATGAAGCGGACATAGCTGGAGCCAGGGTACCTACAAGTGGTGGCTTTGTGCACTATCAGCTGCCAGACAGCTGCCACGACATCACGGGTGCTTGCCGAGGTCGTTTCTGGATTTTCTGCAGACACAAGAGTCTTCTTGGTGGACTGGCTCACGAGCAAGATTTGCATGTTTTGCATTGTCTGTCTACCAATCGATGCTGGACTTGTGCGTGTGACCAGTTCTAGCGTCCGGCTCAAGATTCTCCATCTCTAGGATCTAACGGTGGTGCGTTTGGATACCTGTGCACAGGTTTATGGCCAAAACAGTGATTTTAGGCCAGTTTTAAGACAAACTAACACGGCACGTGCGTCACTTGCTGTGAGCCGCAGGAGGTATTTATGTTGTGATCTTGTCAATTGTCATTCCTCTCTGCGATTATATTCAGATTTGAGCTTCTTGAAACTCTATGCGTGTCCCTACCCAGACCCTTCCAGTTTTTGTCTCTGACTTGTGACCGTTGTCACATGCTGACCTAGTGCTGACGCATAGTGTCGCGGCAAGTGGTTAGGAAGGTTCCTTGAAGCTTCTTTGATCCAACGTGTTAGTCGAAGTTCTTCAATAGGTGTAAACTTATGGCAGAAAACTAACGGGGGTGGGGGGGGAGGGGCACCTTCAACCCACACGATACTACCTGTTTACGGTGCAAACCGGAACAACAAAATGATTTAGTAATTGAACCTGTTCGCATGACCCTCAGTGGATGTCGGCACATGCCGCCGGCATCCGTTCATGGTGCGTGAAATGTCGGCAAATTCCACTGTGGATAACATCTCATTGTTGTTGTGTGTGTCGTACACGGCTTACGATGACCCCTCGGCTCATGTCCATTCACGTGCAGATCCCTGAGACTGGCAACGGTGGCAGACGACTGGCGGTCGGGGACGACGGACGCCCAGAGGACTCTTGTATTTTTTGTGCTTTGTGCTGTGGGACAGCACATGGGAATGCATAGATCTTGTCGTTACAGCCGTTCTGGTTCAAACAGCTCGTCGTCCTGACGTGTCTGCAGGGAGCTATGGCGAGAACCGTGTTTTTCCCACTGCTTTGTCTTGCTAGAAAAATAGCGCCCTTGCGCGCCACGTGTGTGTGAGCACCCACTAGGTCCGTGACACTATTTAGGTGGTCCTGGCCTCAGTTGGTATCTCTCTCTGCATATTTCAACATTTGCAGCTTCTGACACTTGTGTTTGTGTCCCTAGCCAACCCCTTGTTGTTCTCACCTCCACCTGTTTGTGCTAGTGAGTTAGCTAGCTGGCTTGTGTTGCCAGGCTAGCGACAGCAGTGCTAGGAGTTGTCTCTCATGGTATCAGAGCAGCGAGCCAGTGCTTGCATAGCTGCGCAGTAGAGACGCAGCAGCCGCAGAAGTCGTGAGCAACCGCAACCGTTGCCTTGAGTAGCAACAACAGTAGCAGTGCCCACGGTCTCGGCGGGAGGTCCTGAGAAGGCCCACCACCACTTCGACCGTTTTTTTTATAAGTCCGCGGTCGTTTCGCGGTCGTTCCGCGGTCGTTCCATGGTGCTCCGCGGTGACAAACCCTCCGCGGCGGGCGCGGCAACTGCGCGACCGCGTCGGAACATGCGACCAGTGTCGCAGAGGCAGTCGGCGTTCCGAATTCGTCACCTCGCGGTTACGTTGTCACTTCAGATCCGCGGTGTTCCGCGGATCCGCGCAGCTCCGCCGCAGCACCTCCGCGGCCGTTCTGGAACACAACGGCGCTGCTCGCCGCAGCTCCACGGTCGCAAGTCCGTGGTACATCCTCCGCATCCACAACGCGATCGCTCCGCGGTGGGTACGGAACATGGTGACCGCGGAACCCCAACAGCTCGCGGCATCCATCCGTGTTCTACATCCGCATGACCGCGGTGACCGTGTGCGGCAATCCGCGCCACCGCGCTCGTGACCTGACCGTGGTAATCGGCGGTAAAAACGCGATAAAACCGCGGTACTCCGCGGTAATCCACGGTAATCCGCGGTCATCCGCGGTGAGCTTCCGCGGTGTGGTTCACCACGAAAGGGATCCGCGGAGACGTTCCGCGGAGGAGTTCCGCGGAGGGGAGGTTCCGTAGAGGAGAGGTTTCGCGAAGACGCTCCGCGGAGGAGTTCTGCGGAGGGGAAGACAGGGAAGGGAACCGGTTGCCATGCCGAAGCTAACCTCCTTCAGTATGGCTGCCAACGTAGCTGCCGAGGGCAGCGCCGTCAGCGGTCAACGTCGTCCACCACCATCATTCCCATAGCGGCAGCAGCAGCAGCCACAGCAGCAGCACCAGCAACAGCAGCAGCAGCCACTATAGCAGCAGCAGCAGCCACTACAGCAGCAGCAGCCACTGTAGTAGCAGCAGCAGCTATAGCAGTGATAGCAGCAGCCGCCACCCCAACACCAGCAGCCGCCGCTACAACAGCAGCAGCAGCGGCCGCCGAGCCCGATGACATTGGCGCGCCAAATGCGTGCTCTAGCAGACCTACAGGCAGAGAGCCCCGATACCTTGACGAGGCAGGTTGCCGAACTTCAGGAGATGATCAGGGGCTTACTCCCCCAGCAGCACCAGCAGCATCTGTCGACTTACCCGAGCGAGAACCACCTTGTCCACGACGGTAATGCTGATGAAGTCGCGGAGGACCTCTCTGACTTCGGCGATGAGGGCGAGGAAGAGGTGCTCCGAGCACGCCTCATCCGCCTGGTGGCGTGTCGTAGAGCGCGTGAGGCGAGTGCAGCCCTCTAGGGCATCAGCTCCAGCACCAACGCTGACCCGAGCTCATCTTGCCGCCCACTGAGCTTTGAGGAGCTGGCTCTGCGGGCCCGCTTGGGTAAGGGGATTGCCTCCTCGATGCCTGTCCCCACAGTGGCTTTGGTCATTGCCCTGCCAACGGTCAAGCCACCCAAGTGGTTTGAGTCAGACCCGCCCGTCTTCCGGACTGGGAACAACTTCAAGTCCTGGGAGCCGCGCTTTCGCATGTGGGCCATGAGCGAGGGAGTCCTCCCCTACTACCTCGCACCATATCAGGCGTCTGACCCCACTCAGACATACATGGCAGTCCGCGTAGCTTCCGGCCTGATGAAGGCCGCCCCGGACTTCACCAAGGACTTCAGTTGGTTCCTTGGCGATTTGCTGACCGGCTCAGGAGCTGACCCTTGCGCGGCGTGGGCACTAGCCGTCACTCTGTTTCAGGGCGCCACCTTGGCTTTGACGTCCCAGCGCCTCGCCGACTTCAACTCCCTCTGCAAGACTGCTCAGGAATCTACAGCCGACTACTGGCGCCGGGCGATCCAGCTGTACGAGGATCTTGGGGACGAAGCCCCTGCGTAGTACTCCGCCCTCCACATTGTCCTCTACGGCATCCACCCCGACTACGCACGCGTCTTCAGCAACTTCGACCAGACGCTGCTTCGCGACATGGTGAGCGACGGGACCCTGCTGCACTGGGCCACTCTCCACTTTCTGAATGTCGCAGGCATGGATGCCGCGAACCGCGCTCGCCGCAGCACCGCTTCAGCTGCAGTTACCGCCGCGTCTCCCTCCCCGCCGTCTACAGCAACGGCGACTCCAACTCAGGGGAAGAAGGGCCGCAAAGCGTCCGGTGGTGGTTCCAACGATGGGACCAGTAGTGGCACCAGCACTGGCAGTGTCAGCCGTAGCAGTAGCGGCGGGAGCAGCAGCAGCAGCGGCGGCGGCAGCAGTAGCAGCGGCTCTAGCAGCACGACGAGACGCCGGCTTCTGTGCTTCAACTGTAGTGGTGACCATCGCTATCCCGACTGCATTCGCCCACTGGATTGGGCCAAGGTCACCCGTGGGTTGCAGCAGGCACACGAGGCACGCATGCGCTAGACGTCCGGTGTGACCACCCGCTCGGCCGCCACTACCGCAGTCGTCCCAAAGGAGTCCGCCGCCACATCAGGCTCCTCCGCGGATCCTGGCGACCAGGCGCTCATCGAACGCGACAGGACAATCGCTGAGCTGCACCAGCTTCTTGCCCTGCGCTCATCTCAGGGAGGTGCGAGTGAGTTGACTGAGTCGAGGGGTCCTACTGCCTGTGGACTGTCAGTGTCGTTGCGTGATGATGCCTGTGGTGGTCCCCATGCCCAGCCGTGTGCGTGTGATGGACCCGATGATGTGTCCTGGTTGCATGCGTCTCATGTACGCTCCGTTGCTCGTCTTGCCGCGTTGCCTGCCGAGCGACCTGTTGTCGCACCTTGTTCCGTTGCCGAGTGCCACGTTGCCCCTTGTACACGGGTCACAGATGCCACATGGGTCGTGGACTCTGGTGCCACTCATCACATGACGTGTCGTCGTGACGCTTTTGTCGTCTTGCATCCCGCTGGCGCTGTTCGATCTGTTCGCACTGCAGCTGGTCATGAGGTCCCTGTCCAGGGTGTTGGGGTTGTGTAGTTCACCGGGCCAGCTGGTCCCGCATACATCTCCGACGTCCTCTTTGTCCCTAATCTAGAACTCAGTTTACTGTCTGTCCGTGCTTGCACCAAGATGGGCCTCAGTGTCACGCACACGGCTGCCGATGCTCGCATCTTTGTGCGTGACACCGAGGAGACCGTCCTCAGTGGGACGATCGTCGATGATCTATATCACATTGATGGGTCTTCTGCGAGTACACCCCCCTTGCCTCCCTCTTCCGCTGCCCGTGTTTTCGTCGCTGGTGCTGTCCCCCGAGCACCACCGCCTCCTGCATCGACGTCTTTGTCATGTGCACCTAGGTGCTGTCCATAGACTGATCCGCACTCAGCCCGCTCTCGGTCTTGATGCAGCGACCTTCGAGGCGCCGCCCATGACCGACTGTCGGGCTTGTGCTGAAGGAAATATGCACCGGTCTACTTATCCTGCGTCTGTCTCCGGGGCTCGTCGGACCCTGGAGCTTGTCCACTCCGACCTCATGGGTCCGCTCCCTGTCGAGTTTCAGGAGGACCACGGTCGCTACGTCCTAACGTTGACTGATGACTTCACGCGCATGCGCTGGGTCTACAGCCTGCGTCAGAAAAATGATGCAGCCATTGTAGTCCGCATTTTGCTGGACATGGCCGAACGCCAGTCCCCCTGCCGTCTTCAGACCTTTCGCTCGGACCGTGGCGGCGAGTACCTCGGTGACATGGCTCGCTCCTTCACCGAGCTCGGTGTCTTCCACAACCTCTCTGCTCCCGCCACCCCCCCAGCAGAACGGTGTCTCCGGGCGCTGGAACCGCACCATGGAGGATGCGGTTCGCGTCATGCACGCCGATAGTGCCATGCCTGAGGCCTTTGCCTTTGAGGGCATGGCATACATGACCTAGGTCTGGAACCGCATTCCCCACGGTCCCCTCCCAGGTCACCGCACGCCCTACGAGTTGTGGTATGGGCATCGCGCGGACCTGTGCCTGGCCTGCGTCTGGGGCTCCCTTGCCTGCGTCTAGTTCATACCGAAGCAACAGGGGAGCAAGCTCTCCCCGCGCGGCCGCATCTGCGCCTTCGTCAGCGTCGTTCCGCGGTCGAAGGCCTGGCGGTTCTGGGACCCTGAGCGCCGCCGCATCATGGAGTCCCGAGACGCTCTCTTCTTCGAGCATCTCGCCTTCCGTGACCTTGCCCGCATCCACGCTCTGCACGCTGCTCATGCTCCTGGATGTGTCTGGCCCCGTAGTGTGGGGGAGGCTCCTCTCCCAGTTGGCACAGTGCCCCCGGCCAGTACGTTCACTCCGTCGCCGACACCCCAGGGGTTGTCCCCACAGGCTGTGCCCACCGTCACCCTCAGCCCTATCCCATCTGCGGTGCGCTCCTCTGTCCCTGGCTCTCCGCCCTCGTCCATGTCAGCGTCTGCGTCCAAGTCTTCCTCTACATCTGAGGCTTTGCTTGCTCCTGCCGCATCCAAGGCTTTGCCTGCTCCTTCCGCATCTGCAGCTCAGCCTCATCCTGAGTCTGCATCCACTTCTGGCTCTGAGCCGTCCCTGCCTCTGGCCGCGGACGTGCCTGCGTCTGCCGTGGCCCCGTCCCCAGCCACTAAGGCCACGCCGGTCGTGCAGTCCACACCAGCTGGTGCGTTGGTAGCGCCCCCTGCTCCTGCCCCGTTGGACCCCTACACACGGGCACCTGGTGGACGTCTCCGTCCTCGCCACATGCGTAGCGTTGTCAGCGGTGACCCGGGCACGAAAGCCTTCGGCCTGAGTGCTCGCGGCCTCGCTGAGATTCACCCTGGCTCTGCCACTGGTGTGGTATTACTTGCTCATGAGCATCGTCTTGCGCGTGACACCGCTGATTCCTTGGTGACAGTCGACCCTCCCTCTGCGGCGTATGCCCTCTCTACACGCAGTGTACCACTAATGTCTCCCGATCCCACCACTCTGCCTGAGGCCTTGTCAGCCCCCGATGCTGAGTAGTGGCGCGCTGCCTGCCAGGCTGAGCTCGATGCCATCCGCGAGCACGGCGTCTTTGAGCTGGTGGACTTGCCAAAGAACCGCAAGGCCATCAAGGCCAAGTGGGTTCTACGCAAGAAGCTCAAGTCAGACGACTCTGTGGAGCGCTACAAAGTGCGCTTGACAGCAAAAGGCTTCTCTCAGGTCCCTGGCGTGGGAGCCAGTCGATGTGACCCTGTACCTCCGGGTCATCGGCTCGCTAATGTACTTGGCCACCACGACGCGGCCCGACATTGCCTTCACTGTCAGCCTGCTCGCCCAGTTCTTGCAGGCTCCGTACCAGCGAACACTAGAGGCTGCAGTCCGATGTGTGCGCTACATCCTGTCCACCGCACGCTTTGGCCTGTGCTTTCGCGAGCAGGTGTCCGTTGTGCTCGATGGGTACACAGATAGTGATTGGGCGTGGAGTCCAGATGGCAAGAGCCGCACCGGCTACATCTTTCTCATTGGAGGCACAGCAGTGTCCCGGCGACGTGGGAAGCAGGACTGCATTGCACGCAGTACTGCTGAGGCAGAATATGGTGCTCTAGGCATCGGTGCAGCGGAGTGTGCCTGGCTCATCTATCTGTTGCGTGAACTGCGTCAGTCCATTCCCCCTGTGATCCTCCAGTGTGACAACATGAGCGCGCAGGCCATCGCCATGAACTCAGGTGTGTTCCATGCACGCACAAAGCACATCAATGTCGAACACCACTTCGAACGTAATCTGGTTGATCGTGGTAAGATCCGAGTCATCCATGTGAGCACTGACAAGCAGTGCGCGGATTTTCTGACCAAGGCCCTGGGTCGTTCGAAGTTTCATGCGGCCACTCGCTCCCTGGGACTCTGTCCCACTCTTGTCGTAGGTTGATCCCTCATGTGCCACCTTGCGTGTGCTGCGCCTGCTGCCTACAGCGCCTCAGTGTGTGTTCCTGCTCTGTACATCGTCAGTGTTTGCATGTGCATGGACGTGTTCACCCTCCGGTCATGGGGGAGTGTTGTTGAGTGTGTCATACACGGCTTACGGTGACCCCTCGGCTCATGTCCATTCACGTGCAGATCCCTGAGACTGGCGACGGTGGCAGACGACTGGCGGCCGGGGATGACGGGCGCCCAGAAGACTCTTGTATTTTTTGTGGCTTCGTGCTGTGGGACAGCACATGGACATGCAACCTATCAAGACATAGATCTCGTCGTTACGACCCTTCTGGTTCAAACAGCTCGTCGTTCTGACGTGTCTGCAGGGAGCTATGGCCAAGACCGTGTTTTCCCCACTGCTTTGTCTTGCTAGAAAAATAGCGCCCTTGCACGCCACGTGTGTGTGAGCACCCACTAAGTCCGTGACACTATTTAGGTGGTCCTGGCCTGAGTTGTTATCTCTCTCTGCATATTTCAACATTTGCAGCTTCTGGCACTTGTGTTTGTGTCCCTAGCCAACCCCTTGCTGTTCTCACCTCCACCTGTGTGTGCTAGTGAGTTAGCTAGCTGGCTTGTGTTGCCAGGCTAGCGACAGCAGTGCTAGGAGCTGTCTCTCACTCATTGCCGCTGGCTGCATCCATTCAACGAACATTCATTGGCAATAGCACTGCCCTCTTTCGTGTGATGCGCAAACATCACGTACATCGCACTGAAATTGGTCTGCATGCATGGCTCGAGCTTCAACTCCACGCCGCAGACAGGCAAACGACAAATCGAACCAAAGGCCGTGAAGACTGCCTGTCAACACGCGAGGTTTGTGTACGACATGCAAGTCTATGACGAATGAATAATTTTAACATATAGTGGATACAGCTGTCATGTTATTCGTATTCCGCTTGCACCTTCAAAAACATGGGCATCACTATCATTACGTTTTCAACCATGGACACCGCTGACAAATTGTCTTTGACTACGGACACCATCGTAGGTTCGTTTTCGATTATGGACAATGTGAATCTATCGACTGAAACGATGGGCAAAGGTGTATTTACGCCCCTAAACTTATCAAGTGGGCATTTCGGACATGACATTTGTGGCCCACCGTGCAACAAATTATTGTTTTTACGCCATTTGGGTGAGGTTGTTTTTTCTCTCAACCTCTTGGACCTTGAGGTGTTTCGTTTTGAAAGTTTCGACCAACTTCCACCATCTTCCAGAAAATGTTGACTCAAGTGTCACAAACGATATCGATGCTTTGATATTGTTTTGTCGACTTCTTAAGGATGTAAAAATATTGCAAAGAAGCGCCTCGATATGCTCGAATACCCCCGAATTCTTGAAGGAGCTTTTCGAAGCAGCTACTAAATGCACGACCTTGCATGTGTTGCTCTGCTGGAGCGCGAAGGACCCAACATATGCCCCATTATCATTGTCGGCATCGTACACACGTGCTCGAATCATTGAATCTTGTCATTGAAATACAATCACTTCGTGATAAAATTTTTATTCTGCCCCATATACTCAAACATTTTTTTTTTCAGCATCTCATCCCTGTGAACCACCTACATTTCGCTCGACGTAACAAAACTTGTGTAAGTGCACAAGGGTAAAATAATGATTTTTGTTGTAATAAAGATCTTAAAACATTTTTTTTGTATAGAGCGTATGAAGTTCACTATTTCCTCTTTACCTTTTATTCCAGGACTTTGAGGAATCAGGATTATCCTTTGCGTCTAGTGGTATATGGCTCTTCCGCCTGTTATTTGGCCTTTTGTTTGAGTAGGAGAAGATTGCTTGTTAATGTTGCCGTTTTCCCCTTTTGTGTACATCCATTGGATGTGTTAAAGTCAACTGTCGCATAATGCTTCATTAATCGTACGCGTCTTGCTTTGACCTCTTACAGCGTCGATGGTTGCGATTCAGTCCTTGTTCTCTCCCTGTTTCGGTTTGCCATCGGTAGTTGTTCTTGTGTGATTGATCTCCATCATTAGTGAATAAGTCTGGCGGAAGCCTGTTTACATAAGACTTCAGTTTTGTATGATGTACACAGAGGACATAAAATGTCAAACACCTGCCTTAGGCAAGGTAGCTCCGCGGTCCTGCCCGGCATCCTACGGTTCCGATAGCCCAGTAAAACCACGTCTATCACTGTTTGCAACAGAGCGGGTTCAACCATTTCCATAGATAGACATCGTTCGTACTAATGGTTTACTCATCGATTGCTTTTGCAGCGATTATTTGGGTGTAATGTTAGGGGAGTTTTCGATCACTTTCTCCTATTTTGAAAATGTTTGCATCCGTCGTCCTCCACGATACGATGCCAACATCCGATTTTCGTCGCTTTTCTCATTTAGGAACCACAACGAAAACCAGCCGACGAGAGTCTCCATATTGCGTGACAAATTCCCCTGCTTTTATGACTGAAAACGAAGTGAGGCAACCGAATAAAAAGCAATTTCATGCCCATCCAGTCGCGGCCCTTTCTAGCCCTAAATATTGAAATTGATGAAAGTTAATGCATCGCCTTCGGAAGAGCCATGCGAACAGCATGGTGTCCCGTTGCTGTTCCACCCGTCAGGTGGGTGGATCGCGAGCGTCCAGTGGAGTTCAACCTGGTAGGCAGATCGGTAATCTTGAGGCATGATAGGTTTGAAACAGCGGTGTCAAGTCGGGCGATTGCAACCGAGAAATGCCATAACTCCGAGGATGATATTTGTTCTCACCTGTCCATGCACGTAGTTTCCGTGTTTCGTTTCGAGAACGAGAAACTGGATCGATGCATATTGGTGGCTGACCCTTCAGAGCTCGACTAAGGACGGTTTGTATATCATTGACGAGGCGCGTTAAGACCTGAACGCTAACTAGGCAAACGAAACCCGTTGTCATCCGCTTCCGGAGTCCCGGTCTTCTTTACGAAGGTTCTTTGTGTCTTTCGTACAGCATCCGGAAGGATAGTGAGGATCTTCGTCATTGATGCGGTGGGTCGTCAAGCCTGGCGTCTCTCGAGAGACTACATTGTTTGTCTGACTAGATAGCTTGAGCCGGCGGCGGAGGGGACGCGAGATAAAAACAGCATGTGCGAAACGAGCAACGGCTACTGCAGGACGGCAGTAAGCGGGCCATTTCTTCAACCGATCAACTGACGTCAGGTTTCTTGAACGTTGAATTCCGTGATCCGAAATTATATGGAGCAGTCCTTCCTCACCGACATCTCAACGAATCCCTCCCGCCGCTGTGAGGAATTCGTGCAATAAGGAGTGCCGGATTTTTCAATCGTAAACATATATACATCTCTCGAAACATTCAATTATCTATGTAAATTTACTGTCTACAACACTATTTATCCACCCGATTCGCAGTGTCCATCATCTCGATCTTTCAAAATCGTGCTCATCGAATGGTGACCATCACGGGGTCTGGAGACTCCTAAAGAGTGGTGAAACTATTGCATTTCAACTCATGGTTTAGAGTCGTTCCAAGGACCTCGTCATCCTGTGAGAGCACACGTGAAACGTCACGGGTACAGGCGGAAAGCGAGAACTCACAAAAGCGATGCCGACAACGTAAAACGACGAGAAATGAGTGCCAATCGGAAGAGAAAAGTTATGTAATATCGATGTTTTGACTATATTTTCCTAAACCCCTCACGACACTTCTGAAGCTTCAAGAGTCAACCGTGATGGCAAACATTTGTCGCATCGGAACAAATCTGGCCAGAATAGATAGGGTTTGCAACTACCCTTAAAAGAATAGCCACAATTGAGTGCCCGCGGGCACCATGTTTCTAATATGGCTGTCTGCGGCTTACAGGAAAACGATGGTCCTAATATGAAAGATTCACCCATGTAGCCCAGTTTAAAATTAATGATATCTTAAAGGGCTTATTGCAACCAAGAAAATTCTTTCTTAACGCGTGGATGGAACATAACTTAAAAACCTGCTTTAAATGAAAGATCTTAAATACAATGAATTTCCATAAGATATGTTTCATAACTAATTAAATACAAAAATAATTTACTCAACTATCACCAGACAAGTAATGATCTCTAAATTTAATAAAAAACATAGATCAATCATAAATGACACTAAAAACATGTTAAGAGAACTTAAACAATATATAGGTGGTAATTCATAAAATTAAAAGTTATAAATTTGGTGTATTTGTCTAATTGACATTGCCTATTTCTAATACAAATACAAAGATTATATGAAATATTACGTCTCAAATGAAAATCGAAATTTCCATTAAACTTCCAAATTATTTGACATCCTAAAACATAAAAATGTAAATGTGTCATCTAAGGTAAATTTTTCATCGAAGGTAAATGTGGAGAACCTTTTTATCACATAAAAATTTGATAATGCAAAAGGTCACCGTTCAAGGGGCAACCATATCAGAAGTTGTTCGAAATAAAAACGGGAAATTACTGCGCCGCCTGACCTTTCCCGCATCGCACCCTCATCAGGTGGCGTCCCAGGCGTCAAATGCCAACTGCCTGCGTCAAGTACATCCATTGTCCGCCCCCCGCATGGCAGGCGTTATTGCGAACGGTCACATGGCTCGAGTTTTTTTTGTGCTTTGCCTGCACGTCGGAAGGATTTCCTGCCGCCTGGTATTGGACAATAAAGTAGGATGCGTTTTTTGCCAACAACCTGTGAGTGAAGGGTTTTTTCACTCGTCACGTGACCCCAGGTAGACGAAAAATGTTTGTCGTGAGAGAGAACATGCATATTTCCACATATTTCTTATGGAACATAGGTTTGCGAGGCATTAAAGTCGTCCGTGGCCGTTTCCCGTAGAACTTCCTAATTGACGACAGAAACGTCGAATGTTACACAAACGGTGGCTGTCATGGTAAGTAATTCGACGAACGGATTCGTCCGTTGTGACATAGACAGTGGAGCGTAGGGTTTCATCACAGTCGCGTGTAGATTAGCAGTGGTTAGGGACATGCTCGCCGAACTGCACTAACCACCTTTTGGTACAATGTCTCCATATGACGCTCGGTAGTTTGTGATGAACGCCCTCCTCAAGGTCCAGTCCAACACCTGGCTAGCCACCTCCAATGGCGGCCATGCAAGTTTTCCGGGCGACATGCTCGCGCTGTGGCAGGGGACGCGCGAGCCCCTTTGCCATGGTGTGCCCACGTCCACGCCTTACGGTGAGTTTCAACCGCGGTTAAAGTGTCGGGCCCGTCAAGGGCACAAGTCATGTGTCTCTCATTGCCGCTATGGAGTCGTACGCACAAGCCCGATCCACTGCCCAAAGGTACCAGCCGTACAATGTGTACCGCGCACTTCACATCAGTCCGTCCCCACGACCACGTCCCGGTGGGCCTCGCATGCAAGTTGTTGGATCCGTAGACGCTAGGAGAGCTGGCGACCCCGTCAACCTCCTTGCCAGGATGAATGCTGTTGCGGATGAAGTCCCGCCCGGTTCCAACCGTCTCGACCGGAGGGTGCTGTCGAACGCGCCATCGCCAGCTCCAAGTGGGAGGCCGCAGCGTGTGGTTCCCGCATATACATGACGTCAATGGTGGCCAAAGTGATCGTGGGCTAGCTGTGTGGCAATGGTTCAGGGTTGGCAGTTCTAACGTTCCCAATTACATTATGGCATGCAGGGTCCTTGGACGAGGAGGAGCCGTATCCATTGTTGGAGGACGAACATTCTGGAACACAATTCCTAAGAGGCATGGCATTCGCCACGATGACCGGCTGCCGGCATGCCGTCGAGGACGATGCGGTCGCCCAGCACATGCCGCTCTCATGGGTCCGAAGTGAGCCTGGCAAGGTGGTGGTACGCTATGGTTGTTGGCGCACCCACGGCTGTCCTTGGATGCTTCGGGCCACGTACAACAGGCGGTTTGGGAACGTCGTGGTCACCCACTTTGAAGAAGGCCACAACTGCAATCCGGGTGAAGGCCGTGGCAGCCCGTCAAGGTCAGCGAGTTGGGTTCTACGTCACGTGCAAGCCACCCTTACGGAAGACATCACAACATCGGTCTCCACACTCCAAGCTGTTGTGTTCGCGTTGACGGGGAAGTCTGTCGATTACCCGGCTGTATGGTGCGCTCGCAACAAGGCTAACGAGGACGTCATGGGAAAACTCCGCCTGTCATGGGCGCTTTTCCCGGCCTTGTGTGCAGAGGTGAGTGTTTACTCCTCCCTGCTACGCTGTCGACTCTATGTTCTATGCTGTTGCACACATTCTTTCAATGACTTGTTCGTATTTTGGTGCAGATTTTACGAGTCGACCGCGGGGCATTGGTGCTTGCGGAGGAAGATGCCGACCACAAGTTTGAAACAGCATTTTTCGCTCCTTCTGCATGCCGAGAGGGCTTCGCCCACACACGTCGCATCATGGCATGGGACGACACTTTTCTGAAAAATGGGTTTTCGCAGGTGCTACTTATCGCGCAGGCCTTTGACGCAAACGACCACGCATTTCTCATTGCGTGGGCGCTCGAGTTGACTGAGGACGCGGACAATTGGCGTTGGTTTGTCGAGCTACTCGCAACGGCATTCCCGTTGGCGGCCGAAGCTTGAGCTATTGTCATCAGTGATCGTGAACATGGGTTGCAGTTGGCCGTGGCGTCAGAGCTGGCCGGCGCGGCGCATTCTGCGTGCGCTTGGCATCTCTCTGAAAACGTGAGGTGGTGCTGTGGACGAGTGGCCGCGCGAGAGTTCTGGTGGCTTGCTTATGCGCACACCCCGGCCGAGTGGGACAGAGCCCTCGAATAGCTCCGTATTGTCATCGCTAGCGCCGTATGCTACCTCTTCGGTGCCAATAGCAACGCGGGCATCCCGGTGGAGACATGGTCGCGACTCCACTTCCCGCAAGCCCATGGCGGCCACTCCACATCGAACGTATCAGAGAGCTTAAACGCGCGACTCTTCGAGGCACGTAAGACCTATCTGGTCAGTTGCTTTGCCAGCCTGTGGAAGTACACTCAGCGGCTCTTTGCTAGCCGCCGAGCTACAGCAAAGGCGGCACCTGGGCCACTCACTCTAGTTGCTGCTGGCCGCCTCTTCAACAACCTCATGGTGTCCTGTGACTACGTCGTGATGCCCTCATATGCGCTCATTGGCACGATGCGTGGGCCGATGAGCGAAGTGCCCCGCATAGTGGGTTGCATCCGTCGGAAGTACAGCTGCGGCAACTTCTAAGAGTTCCGGCTGCCATGCGTGCACGCATGCGCCCTGCTTCTGTCTTCTGGTCTTAATGGCAAGGACTATTGTGTCCAAGGCATCAACCTCGTTGCATGGCGTGCAACGTACCGTGCAATGCTGCCCGGTGTCAACGTCCGCATGCTGCAGTACGCACTCGTGGGCTGGAACCTGCCAGGACTCAGACGCGGACATGGGCGTGCGCGAAGTGCACGACAAGAGCGTTAGGCTTGTGAGCGTGCAAACTGCCTTTGCTCAAATTGTGGCTACCGTGGTCACACCAGGCGCAGCTACCCTAACCCACAAGCACCATCATCAGCTGCTGTTGTTGCAGTAGTTCGGGTTGTACACCCATCTACTGCTACTGTTGCTGCTACAAACGCCGCTGTCGGTGTGGCTGCAAACGATGCTACCGATCAAGCAGCAGCCATTTGATGGAATGGCCCTTAATACCGCGAAGTTATCAACATTGAGAGTAGTGACGATGAGGGAGAGTGGTACAACGAAGAGGAGGGGTCTTAGGCTGATGAGGAGTGGGAGGAGGATGGCGCTAGAGCTGTCACACAATGATGTGTGACATGGATTAGTGGTTGAAGGGGGTGGAAGGGGTTATGCAAGGTTTAGGGGAGGAGGAGGGAGGGGAGGGGGGCTGGTTCTGAGATTGCATTGTACATGTTACTGACATGATGTTTGGAGAGTGCACATTACATCAACATTGCATCCATGACATGTGTGCAAAATCCATAAGAACAAGCCTGCTCTTACGACGAAAAAGTCCCCACACATGAAGCTTCTTCTTCTTCGTCGACTCCTTCTTAGCATCCTTCTTTGCCTACCGACGGCCGGATGCATATCCCTTGTTATAAGCCTGTTTGTAGAAGTAGGCATGCCTAGCCGCTTGGCATTGAGCGCAGCCATACTTGATGTAGTACTCAAGTACCCATAGTGCTGCAGCTCCCATAAGGAATGGGAAGAGAAATGTTGGAGATGGTGGAGGTGAAAAGCTTTCCATGTTGGTTGGATTGAAAAGGCAGAGTTGAAGTTGGCAAATGAAGTTTTGTACATGAACAATAGACAGTGTTTTGTATTGCAAAAGACACCAACAAATAACACACTTCATGGGTGCACTGTGATGGCCTAGTCCACCCTAGAATGTGTACAACCTTGTCTCAAGTGTCTGTCCAAACGTTTTGTCAATGAGAGTCACACACGTACTCCATAGTGCCATGTACTTAGTACGCCTTTTAACCTTCACAAACACATAGTAACAATGATAATCGTACATAGGTTCACAATCTTTTATAATACATGTACAATACCTTTAGATACATATATATTATAGATATAGATATAGACAGAGATATACATATACATATACATGTAAATATACATGTACATATAGATATAGATAACCATACAGAAATGGATATACATAGAGATATAGATGTACATATACATATACATATACAAATACGAATACATATACATATAGATATAGATATTCATATAGAAATACATATACATGTAGATATAGATATATTTATAGATAAACATATAGATATAGATATAGATGTATATATATAGATATAGATATAGATATAGATATAGATATAGATATAGATATAGATATAGATATAGATATAGATATAGATATAGATATAGATATAGATATAGATAAAGATATAGATATAGATATATATATAGATATAGATATAGATATAGATATAGATATAGATATAGATATATATAGATATAGATATAGATATACATATAAATATAGATATAGATATATATATAGATATAGATATAGATATAGATATGGATATAGATATAGATATAGATATAGATAAAGATATAGATATAGATATAGATATAGATATAGATATAGATATAGATATAGATATAGATATAGATATAGATATATATATATATATAGATATAGATGTAAATACAAATATAGATATAGAAAATAGACATAGATATATATAAATATAGATATATATAGATATAGAAATAGATATACATATAGATATAGATATAGATATATATAGATATAGACATAGATATAGATATAGATATAGATATAGATATAGATATAGATATAGATATAGATATTGATGTAGATATACATATAGATATAGATATAGATATAGATATAGATAAAGATATAGATATAGATATAGATATAGATAT
>SZWC01010513.1:57652-87981 GCA_023375785.1 Penium margaritaceum | reverse complement strand
TCATCACACTGAATTGAGTACAAGGTGTTTATGCTGTTTGGCCGGCTAGTCCTGGCCCTTGCCTAGTGCTCTCCTCGCTTGCCACACCAAGCTACTTGCACCTGTACCTGAAACCGTACTTTCACCTAATGCTTATTGCGAGAAGCGCATGACCGTTGATTTTCCACATTGCCGATCTGTCTTGAATCACGGCGGTGGGTGCGGTCATCCTTTTGTGCACGCCACTGGTGGTACTTCTAAGATCATATGGTCGCAGTCACCAGTTTCACCTTCACAGCTGACCGCGTTCGTGGTTAGGAGCTCCCCTCTAGGGTAGCCCCTAAGTGGATAGCTTGCTACACAGGCTATGCAATGAGAGGTGAAATTCACCTTCACATGGAATACACGGAATACCACATGCAGGTACCAACGACACACTCCCCTGGGTGTGGAGCACGTTTGCTCGCTCGCTTGCTCCTCCTCCTCCACGCATTGTCGCAGTCAAGCAAAGTCGATCTTACCCGCAAGCTGACTTTACAAACCGGAAAAAAACTCTGAATGCCCCGAGAATTTGTAGGAAGCATGCCAGTAAATGACACAATGCGCTCTGGGTGCAAATCAAGGCCATGACCTTGTTGCGGAAAAATGACACAATGCGCTCTGCATTGGTGATGAGGTTTGAACCCCACTCAGTTTTTGCCACATCTTTCAGCACAAGATCCAGGGAGTGGGAAACACTATGACTGAAGAAAACAGTAGGGTACTATTTCCGAAGCTCAATATAGGCCTTCTTGTTTGTAGATGCGTTGTCGGTGATGACCATGACAACCTTGTCAGCGCCGACCTCGAAGATGGCGTGGTCGATGACTGGTACAACATGGTTGGCGTCCATGACGACGCCGCTTGCATCTCTGGAAAAGAGGTGAGCGGTGCCCTCTGCATTTGAGGACATGGCAGTAGATTGGTTGGATCTTGACATCCTTCCACTCATCAACGCCAAGGGTTACTCTAAAGATCTTTGAGCCACTTCAGAGCGGAGCCTGAAGCTCTTCTAGCTCAGCATCAAGTGCTAAAAGCAGCTCTGAGGTCATCCGGGTCCTTGCTAGGCAGCCCGAATTTTGGTATTGTCCATTGCGCGTCCTCCACAATCTTGTAGACGTCTTCATCTCTGCAGAATGAGATGGGGAAGGCATTTTTTGCCATGATTTTCATGATCATCCGCTAGCATTGGCTGTTGGCAGCGTTTGCTAGGTGCTCTAGCATGAGCGATTGATGAGCGGTGTTGAGCGATGCTGCTGAAGCCGGGGTGCTGCTACAATGGGACTTGGGGATGGATGCTGGAGTAGAAATCATGGCTGCTACACTGTTGGCAACACCAGCAGCTGCGGGAAGCTCCTGCCGCTTCCGGTGTGGGACAAGCTTCATCTAGTCAACTGGGTTGGAACTCGTGCCCCATGGTTCAGCTTGGCCATTGTGAAGCTTCTCATCAAATGGCTGAAGGGAGGCTGGGGGAGGGGGCAGGGGGGGAGACCAAGAAGCGCCCGGGAAGCTAGAGGAGCCACCTTACATTTAGTGATGATGTGCACTGCAGCCCCAAAGTGACCGCGCATACGGTCGGAACCGCCTGATGCCACCTTTCCGCATGGCCCACACTGCCATCCGGGGTAGCCGCCTTGAGCCGGTACAGGCTTGAAAAACTTGCTAAGGGCCCGGATGAGGAAATGGCCAGTCAAAACAGGTGGTCTGGCCAGCGTAGATGACTGAGAATTGGTGGTAGACTGACTGGCCCCGTCAGCCATGTTAGCAATGATTGAAAAATGACAAGAAGTGCATGGCCTTGGTTACCTAGACCCCCCCTCCACATGACCTGATAGGCGATTCCCTAGCAGCCTCGTCCAGGCTTGCAATATGTCATGCCCTTCCTATGCAGATGAAAACGTGTTTTGTGCCCTCCTGTAGGTCAACATTATCCGCAAAATGTCACAGGAGTACGCTGCATTTTTTCCACACAGTCAACATGCTTCAGACATGCATTATCCATGTAGAAAGTGCGTGACTGATAACTGGTTTGATGTTGACCAGCCAGCTGTCTATGATAGCCAATCCTGCTTGGGAAATCTCACCCTGGCGAGCCAGCAAGGCTCAATAGACCTGCTGAGAGGCAATTTTGTGGTCGCGGTGGTTGACCACGACCTCCTAAACAAAAGTCCCAGCCCTGGTCCAAGGGGCCCTGAATCAAAATAGGTGAAAAGAAGGGCTTGGCGTGATAGAGAGGGGTCAATTCAAGTCGACGTCGACGTCGACGTCGAGTTTGATCGACTTAGCGACCTCGACTTGATCCCCTAAAGCCGGAAGTTGAAGTCAACATGGACATTCACCCCCACCTGGTGGAGGCGTGACGACCCGGCGTGCCTCAGATTCTCATGGAGAACAGTGTTGGTATCCCTGGCATTGAAATTGGCCTCTGGCTCCCAAGAATTGTGTTCTGCTAGGCATCCCTTCCATTGCATGAGGAACGTGTTCCGATGTCCTCTCTGTCGGTCCGCTAGAATCTTTTCCACCTCAAATTCCTCACTTCATTTGACTTTGAGAGTAGGAGATGGAGCTGTCTCGTGACCCTAGAAGAAGGTATTAGGAGCGTTATAGGCACAAAGCAAGGAGATGTGGAACACTGGATCAATGGTATAGAGAGTTGGTAGCTCCAGACTGTAAGAAATGGCCGGCTACTTCTCTAGAATGCACAGCACACCCACCCATTGCAGCTTTAGATTAGGACCCGCAACTCCCATTAGTTGCAGGTTTTCAGAGTTCAACATCACTTGATCATCCACTTGGAACTCCTCTAGAGTTTGGTGCTTATCCAATTTCCTCTTTTGCTACTTCTGCAACTTTAACAACTGTTTATCGTACCACGTCCCATGCGTTGGCAAACCCATAGGCAATTTGCTGTACAGCCAAAATGGATGTTTCTTTCGCAAGGGCGACTGGGCTCAGTTGCTGGTGGCCATACACAACCTCAAATAGTGACCTCTATGTTGAAGCTGACACTACGTAGTTGTAGGCAAACTGCCTCTCTGAGATTCTCCTCCCAACCTTCTCCATCCGGTGGGACTATGCTCTACAGGAGTTGTTAATAAATGTGGTTTGTGTGCTCTATCTGTCCATTGCTCTATGGGTGGTATCTTGTGGTTAGCTGAAGCATTGAGTCCAGTTGCCCTATGATATCTCTCCAAAAACACAAAGTGAAGCGTGGATCATGATATGAGTCAACCAATTACGGTACTCCATGTAGCTTGATGACATGATTCAGGAGGACTTCAACCGTCCTAGCAGCTGCGATGCTCTCATGAAGTGCATCGAAATGTGCGATCTTGGAGAAACCTTGGCACGCGAATACTGGTGGTTAATGGTATCCCGAGCGTAAATGAATGTTGATGAAACACTGCGCTACCCTCAACTTGTCAAACAGCTCCTCAACCCTTGGTAGCGGGTACCCATCTTTTATTGCTATGTTCTTTAGTGTGCAATAAACCACACACATCCGCAGCTCCAATGTCATCACAAAGAGGAATGGTGCAGCATAATTTGACAAGGACGTTCTGGTGTATGCTTCGGGGTCCCATAAGGGTGGAACGGGGTTCCACGGCCGCGGTAATAGGGTCAACGCGGAACCCCGGGTCAACACTGACGGGTCGTCACTGACGGGTCAAGGATCCACTTTATCGCCTGCCAACACATCGGTCCGAGGTCAGCAACATAGCGGCTCACTTGGCCCTCCGCAAAGGCCAGGTCGGGTCGCGTTGCCACCATGGGGTGCATGATGCTCCCCACTTTGGGCTGGTATGGCACATCTGTTATCTTCTCCTTCTCCTCATCTGTGTTTGGCCCAGTTCTTGAGCTCAGCTCATATGTGGTGGCCATGGTTGTGCCGATGAGGAGCCAGCCACATTGCGTTGCACGCTAGGCAACGGGAGGCACTCCAACAATGACCAGTCGGAGCGCCTTTCATCGTCCAGAATTCAAGGATAAGTTCACCCTTGTCAAAGAGAATCCTCTGGTTGCTTCCCTTATGACCCTGGTGCATTTTCAGCTCATTGGAGACAAACTCGGATCACTAGCATTAGATTATCCCGCCACCCATGGTGGGTACCAGAATCCATGTGCCCAGCACCCGAATTTCGGCCTAGGCTAACGTGTATTACAAGATACGCCCTTAAATCAAGAAATTCAAATCTCAAACTTGCATGAAAATTTCCAGGGAATCCGGATCTAAAACCAGATCAGGTGTTTGACCATACCGTATTGGTCAAACCAAGGAATACGACCAACAACACTTATTGCAAGGGACACACAACATCAATAATCCCCCCCATGCACCGTAGCCTTGATGCCCTGTTCTTGGAACCCGTAGCATTTCAAATCTCAGAGCACAGACCGAGATCCATCCAACTCTTGTCGTGCCTGCCTGTGGGATGTGCCTTGGTCATGGAGTCGGCGAGCATGGGCTTAGTGCCTAAGTGCACGATAGTCGTAGCTCCCTTCGCCACAAAGTCTTGCGGGTAGTGATGCTGAATCTCGATGTGCTTGGTCCTCCGACATAGAACAGAGTTTTGGGTGAGGCTGTTGGTACTCATGTTGTCCACATTGAGTACTGTCAGCTTCCTTTGTGACACCCCGATCGTCTTTGGCAACCGTCACAGCCACACCGCCTCCTTTGCGGCTTCCGTGAGCTTGATGTACTCCACGTCGGTGCTCGACAGTGCCACACAGTCCTGCTTCCTTCTTACCCATGAAACTGCTGTAGCACCAAGCACAAACATGTACCTTGACGTTGATTTTCTGTCATCCATATCACTAGCCCAGCCGGCATAGGAGTAGCCGACCAACTCAAGGGAGTGGTCACACCCTCCCCGTCCAAAAATGAGCCGCAACTGTTTCGTGGCCTTGAGATAGAAATTGATCCGGTTTACCGCTTGCCAATGCAACGGCCCAGGATCAGCAACATAGTGACTCATATGGCCCTCTACAAAGGCCAGGTCGGATCGCGTCGCCACCATGGCATACATGATGCTCCCCACTACGGACTGGTATGGCATACTTGCCATCTCCTCCTTCTCCTCATCCGTGCTTGGCCCTATTCTCAAGCTTAGCTCACATGTGGTGGTCATGGGTGTACCGATGGGGTTGCAGTCCTCCATGTTGTAGCGGCGGAGCACCTCTTGCACATTCTTTTCCTGTCCCATATCTAGCATGCGTGCCTTGCAATCCCTCTTGACGGTGATGTCAAGGTAGTACTTGAACTCGCCCATACTTTGTCATTTTGAACTGACCGCCTAGCTTTCGCTTCAGGTTCACCAGCACCTCTATGCCGGATGGTACAATGATGAGATCATGTACAAAATCTGGTGCAACCCCAGGTAGTTCCGCACGTACACGCTGTGATCTGCCTCGCAACACTTGAAGCCAAGCTCGGCCATGAAACCGTGCATTTTCAGGTACCACACGAGTGGCGCTTGCTTCAGTTCGTAGATCCCCTTGCAAAGCTGGCACATCTTCCCCGGCGGCACATCCACCCCTTCCGGCACCTCCATGTAGACCTCTTTGTCCAGGTCACCATTGAGGATTGTGGTTTTTGTATCCTCAATCCACTGTAGGATCTCCACAATGTTGTCGCCTACGTCGGCTCGGAGGGTGACAAGCCTCTTAAAGACAAGGAGCGGGCTAGCAAGGTTTTTGGACTGGTAGATGGAACCGATTTTCTTCCAAACTTCTACAACCTCCGTGCGTCCTTGAATGAGTGTTCTCTAGCTCAGAGCTAGCTCTAACACCAACAAGGCAAGCGGTTTCTTGTTGTGCTTCTTGTACTTGTCTACTTCCTCCGACGTTGAGGTATCCGGAGGAGTTATTTCTTCACCCTTGAAGTGCTCGAGAAATCCCTTATCATTGAGGTAGACCTCAAAATGCCACCTCTACAAGGGAAAGCCATTCCTGTCAAACTTTGTGATAGTTGCAATGCTCTCCTGCTCGGTCCTTGTCATGGCACGCGGTGGTAGCGTGAACGGTTTAGACCTAGGTTTCTTCTAGGCATGTTGGTGCATAACCCTTTTTTTGGAAAGTGGGTGTAGAGGCACCCTCACGCATGCGTAACTTTCACTGGTTTACACTTCCAATGTTTGGAGCAGCCAATGGACACCAATGGTGAAGAGTTTGGAGCACAGGGATCACGGATGTGTGTTGACCGAACATGTTGCATTCAGTATAATTGAATCAAAAAATGTTTTTGTTCCATAGCATAGTGAAATTACATCTCTTTCTTATAGCTTGTAATTGAAGCTTTCCAACACATCTAAGCATGTCCAAACAGGAGAAATAGAGCCCCTGCTATGGCCATGGAAGGAACCCTTGGTGGATCCGCCCACTTTCGGAGCGTATTTTGTTAAGTGTCCCTGGGTGAGGATCTCGGTGATTCGTTGGAGCGCATTTCCTTACCCAGACCCGTCAGAGCATCTTGGGACCCTGGGTCCCGAGATGGCTGCATCACTGCGGTCGCGGAAGAGCGGTCCATAGCGATGCCCGCACGATGTGGGGTGGCCAAGCGTTTTCACGTTCGGTGATCTGCCGAGGATTAGGCTGACTTGTCACATGTCAGCAACCACCGCGGTCAGCGTTGACATTGGGACCAAAAATAGACATGGAGAGTTCAAACCCCGAGACCAAATATCCGAGATTGCATACTCACCATGCTTGCGCACACACCATACACGCAATGTATGTTGTGCCGTGCCGGCATGCAAGTTGAGGAGAGGTTAACCAATGATGTTGCACCATATCAATGTGTGGTAGATTTTGTGTACACAGGTGGACTTTGACTGTTGTAGGTGTTGAAAACTTGCCCCTCTGCATGCCCAAGTGTGGCGTAGGGAGGCGCCAACGAGGCTCAAGAGAGAGGAAAATCCTTGCCGGTGGATCAAGCGGCTTGAGGATTGCTTTGATTCTAAAATTGATGATTGCCGCTGAAATTTGAGGAATTGCTCAGTTGAGTGGAGGTTTGTTCTCCGGAATCGGACAAGCATCGAGGGAGATATGGCCTTCCAAAGTTGGGGTGTGCATGGCGGCTCTCGGAGCCGGCCGCGACTCAAAATCCGGTGAATAATCGACTGGACCGAGTAAGAAAAATACCATCTGGAGATTTTGCTCCGGAAGGTCTGCCAAGGCATCCGGTGGATAATCCACCAGATCGTATAGTACAGTTTGTTACCAAGGAACCTGGCCAAAATCCTGGCTCATTGTCCGAAACTCAGTCGTACGTTTTGATACTTGGGGATTGCAGTCAAAATTCAACAGGTCCGCGGACAGGTTTCAAACCTCGTCACACCCCATCACCAAACTCGACCCAAAAGTGGAAAAGGTACAAGGAAACAGTGCAGGGTACCCCTACAGCACGTGCAATGGGATATGCACCTTGGGAAAGGCGGTTCGCACATGAAGAAAGGCGCCACGGCGTGTCCGCACCATAGAGGCGTTAGGGGCTTCTGTGGTGGGTGAAAATCTGCACTTTGGCAAGCGTAACTTGGGCTCCGCTTGGCCAAGTCGTGCACAGTTTAGTGTGTTAGAAAGCTCATGAATAGCTCTATAAATGTTCTGATATGTCTATACTAAAACACTTAAGCAAAATGATGTTATTCCCTTTGCAAAATGACTGTTTCTAAATTCATGCTCACATTGCATGTGGCAACCAGAATTCTCACGCTCAATCTCAGATTCACCCAAAACAGAAGACGTAAACAAGTAGAGATGGATTGTACCAACATAAGGAATGCACCACGCAGATTTCCTGACAAAGGGTTATGGGCCCACAGGTTTGATCGTCTCCAACGTTCACGTCTTCTGCAGCACACAGGATCGGGATCTTAGACATCACCGTGAAGTACTGAGACCCTGTTGGAGTAGAAGCTGCGCCAATGGCGCAGAAGGAGAGGCAGCCTATTCAAACGTATGTGGACGGGCTAGACTTTGGACTATGCAGGTGGCACTTTGAGCTGCACCTCATGCATAAGGGGCTGCTGGACGTCATGTTGGGAAAGGAGGTGCTCGTAGAGGCAACTGCTGTGAACGCGGAGAATCAGGCCTTTCAGAAGATGAACACTGAGGCGCTTATGCTCTTGGTTTCTAGGACAGCCAAGTCAAACTTGGCTACTTCCAAGGCTGCAAGATGGCGTAGACATATTGCCAAAGCTTGGCAAAAAGTTTGCGTCATCCACCAATCTAAGTCGCTCGCAAACAAAATCTTCACAATGAAGCGGCTCCTTGCAGTGAGAATGGAGGACGGACATAATGTCATTGCCACCATGTAGTAGATTGAGTCGCTCACCTCGCAATATAACAATGTGGGGTAGAAGATTGACACGCAGCTGCAGGCGATGGTGCTCCTCATGGCCCTACCTAACAGTTGGGGTCCACTCATCACCAGCCTTGGAGGATGGTGAGAGGACAAGCTCACCTATGGTGCGGTTGTAGAGTACATCCATAACGAGGCACAACACCGGAGTTGCGGGGAGTCTTCATCTTCCTCATCCGCCCTCGTCACCAAAACTCTTGGTGGCGGAAGCAAGGGCAGAGGAAGCGGCGGAAGGGGCAGCGGAAAGAATGGCGCTAAGGTAGGTGTATGCCGTAACTGTGGCAAGGAGGGCCATTGGGCCCATGAGTGCCCAGAGGAGGCGAAGACTGGCAACAAAAACACCAAGGGCAGGTCGCTCCTCAACGACAATGAGAACCACTTCCTCAAGAGGGCCAATAGGTGGTGCCTGGATTCTGGGGCCGAGGAGCACACCCAGGTCTTGAAGGCGGGGCTCATCACTTGCGAGAAGTCCTCCAAGGCAATGGTGGTCGCGAACGACAATGTCAAGCCGGCGGCCGGCCAAGGCAATATGGAGGTGGAAGTCATGGTGGGCGGTAAGAAGGAGCTCTACACAATCCGTGATGTGCAGCATGTCCCTGGCCTGGTTGACATTTTGAATGGTAGTTGCTTGACAAACAAGGGGTATGTGGTGCTCTTTTGCAGGAAAGGCACAGTGGTACGCATCAACGCCGACGGCGAGGTCGTGGTGGAGGTAAAGCGCGAGGGTGGTCTCTTCATCGTGGAGACCAAGGTGGTCTCCACAGCATCGGGCGCAGCAGACTCGCAGGAGTGCATCGTCAACATGGCCAAGGGAGGAAGCAGTGGTCTGTAGCTCTGGCACCGGCGGTTGGGGCATTCGGTGCTTGCAACTCTTCAGGAGATGGTGAGGCGCAACATGGTACGCGGCCTCGTCATCCATGGTGCAGCAAACACGGCGACATGCAGCAGCGCACAAAAAGTGCGAGTCTTGCATTTTGGACAAGGCGCAGCGGAAGTCATTCAATGAGAACAAGGCTTGTGTAAAAGATCTGCTAGAGGTCGTGCACAATGATGTGTGCGGACCATTCAGAATGCCGTCAAACAACGACCTGAAATACTTCATCACCTTCATTGATGACTGCAGCACAAAGCACTACATGTACTTCATGAAGTGGAAAGGCGAGGTCCTGGATCGGCTAAAGGAGTACGTCGTAGCGGTGGAGAGGCGGATTGGCCAGAAGGTCTGACACTACGCAACGATAATCATGGATAGTATGTGAACTATAGTGGGTGGATCTAGTAGCAAGGAATCAAGTGGGAACCCACTACGCCGTGCTTGCCACAGTCAACCAGAGTGGCGGAGCAGGCAAACCACACGCTGCTCAACATGGTGCGGACCATGGTAGTGGATAAGGGGTTCTTGGGAGGGTTCTGGAGCGAGGCTATGCGTACAGCAAGCTACACCATCAACCTCACTCCAACAGTAGAACTGAAAGGCAAGGGCAGGTGGAAGATGTCGCAGGTGGTTAGGAGCAGATGCAAGCGAAACGTGGTGCACTTGAAGGTGTTTCGGTACAAGGCACACGCGATGGTGCAATCGGCACAGCGTCGCGATAGTAAGGTAAAAGTGAAGGCAAAGCCGTTCTTGTTCCTCGGCAACAAGAGAACGCAAAAGGCGTACCGGCTTTGGGACCTGTGCACATAAGAGATCATCTGCCCGCATGACGTTGAGTTCAACGAGCAGTAGAGCTTCAACAGGAGGAGCAACGACATGAGCATTAGGAACACTCAAAAAGAAGGGGAGTGGTTCCAGATTGTTGACTACAAGAAGAAGTCGGCGGATGCCAAGGTCGATGATGCAGCGACATAGCGCGATGGTGTAGCGGTTGCAGTAGCCAACACAGAGGACTCCAACAATGATGCAATTGGGCTGTAGATCCGGTGGAAAGATCTGTCGGATGGGGCACCACGGTGAGAAAGTGCGCACTCCCGGCAGAGATCGAGTCGGGCGTCGAGGACAAATCATCTGGACTCGTCGCCCGTCCGGTCGTTGTTTTGCCGGAGCAGGAGTGATCCTCCGGGAGCCGTCCGGTTGATAACTCACCAGAGTGGGCAGAGTCAGAAGGATTGTAGCAGAGCGATGAGACGCCACCAAAACTGCCGCGCCATACCTAGAGGTAGTGGAGAGCGGGGAAGCGTTTTGATGGAGGCACCGGTCGATAGATCAGCATGACATGGTGCATGCTAACTGCGTCAACAGAGCCAACAACGATGCAAGAGGCACTTACGCAACCCAAGGGGAAGTAGTGGGACGTCGCCATCAAGTCGGTGTTGGCGTTCATCGCTAAAAACGTCACGTGGGAGTTGGTTGAGAGGCCAGAAGAGGCCAAGGTCATCAGTTCCAAGTCGATCTGTAAGACCAAGTTCATGAAAGAAGGTATGGTGGACAAGTACAAGGTGCGGCTTCTGGCAAAGTGGTATGCACACCATAAGGGCAAGCACGATGACGATACATTTGCCCCCGTCACAAAGTTCACAAGCATCCGGATGATCCTTGTGGTGGTAGCTACGAAGGATATGGAGCTCCACCAGATGCACGTAAAGACAGCCTTCCTCAACGGCGTCATCGACAAAGAAGTTTATATGGAGGTACCGGAGGGGGTGGAGGTGCCAAAGGGTAAGGTGTGTAAGCTACAAGAGTCCTTGTAGGGCTAAAATAATCGCCTTGATGCTCGTACCAACATATGGACAGCTTCATAGCACAACTCGGCTTCAAGCACTGTGAGGCGGATTACAGCGTGTATGTGCGACGCAGCAAGAAGTTCCTTCAGATCGTTGCAATTTACGTGAAGCTCCATCTGATCTTGTGCTCATCAGGCCTCCCAAGCCTACAATAGCTAAAAGATCAACTAAGCAACCGATTTCAGATATCGGACATCGGAGAGCTAAAGTTCTACCTTGGGGTGAGCATTATGCGGAATTGGATGGCACGAACGCTTGAGCTAGGACAGGCCAAATACGTGGCCAAGGTGCTGAAGCGATACGGCATGGAGGAAAGCAAACCTGTGTGCAATCTTGCTTCCATGACCTGTGAACTGGGTGCGGCAATGGAGCCGCAAACAAAAGGAGAGTGGAAGGATATGGCAGGGATGCCCTACCAATCGGCACTGGACAACCTCATGTACGCCTTGGTGGTCACTCAACCGGACCTGGCCTACACGGTAGGCCAAGTTAGCAAGCATGTGGCTAGCCCAGGTCGACTACACTGGCAGGCAGTCAAGCGCATCCTCCCTTACCTGCGGGGAGCGTGGCACGCATGCCTGAGGTTGGACGTCAAGGGGCGGGCGAACCCCTTGCATCTTGTCTGCTACACGGATGCAAACTACGCTGGGTATGTGGACAAGCAGAAGTCCACATCTGCCCACGTGTTCTTCCTCATAGTTGCAACATTCTTGTGGTGCACCAGGAAGCAAGATTGTGTTGCCACCTCGACAGTGGCAGCAGAGTACATCGTGCTGGCCAAGGTAGTCAAGGAGGCGGTATGGCTCCACAAGTTGCCGGGGGAGCTGGGCGTGTCGTAGCAAGAGCCAGTAGTGGTACAAGTGGACAACACCGTCTCCATCTTGCTGACCAACAATCCGACACAGCATAGGAGGACGAAGCAGATTGACATACATTATGACTATGCACGGGACATGGCCAACAAGGGGCAGGTGGGTCTGCATCATTACAACACGCACAACATGATTGGAGATTGCTTGACCAAAGCGTAGCCCGCGAACCGGCACGCGATGAGCGTAGCTGCAGTTGGGATGACCAGCTGTGATGGGCTGGAGGGCGCAGCAGAAGACGAGTGAAAGCAAGCAGGAGCAGTGGGCATGGAAGGTGCAAGGAGGAGAATGTTGAAAAAGTGCCCCTCTGCATGGCCAAGTGCGGCGCTGGGAAGCGCCGACGAGCTGCCAGAGAGAGGAAAATCGTTGCCGGTGGATCTAGTGGCTCCAGGGTTGTTTGGATGCTAGAATTGATGATTTCCCGTTAAATTTGATAAGTCGTTGTATTTGGTGGAAGTTGTTTCACCGGAATCGGACAAGTATCGAGGGAGATATGGCCTTCCAAAGTTGGGGTGTGCACGGCCGCTCTGGGAGCCGGCTGCAACTCGAAATCCGGTGAATAATCCACCGAACCGAGTAACAAAAGTACCATCTGGAGATTTTGCTCCGGAAGGTCTGCCGAGGCATCCGGTAGATAATCCACCGGATCCTGTAGTGTAGTTTCTTACCGAGGGACTTGGTCGAAATCCTAGCTTGTCGTCCGAAACTGAGTAGTACGTTTTGTTACTTGGGGACTGCAGTCCAACTGTAGGTCCGCGGACAAGTTTCAAACCTCGTCACACCCCATCACCAAACTCGACCCAAAAGTAGGGAAGGTGCATGGAAACAATGCAAGGGACCCCTACATCATGCGCAATGGGATCTGCGCCTTGGGAAAGGCGCTTCACACGTGAAGAAAGGGACCACAGTGTGTGCGCACCATGGATGCGTTAAGCGTTTCTATGGTGGGTGAGACCTGCGCTTTGGCAGGCGTCACTTGGGCTACGCTTGGCCAAATTGTGCGTGGTTAGGTGCGTTAGGAAGCTCATGACTAGCCCTATGAATGTTCTGATCATGATTATGCTTAACAACTAACGCAAAATGACGTTTTTCCCTTCGCAAACTGACTGTCTCTGAATTCCTGCTCACATAGCATGAGGCGAATAGAACGCTCACGCTTAGTCTCAGATTTGACCAAAACAGAAGACGTGAACCAGTAGAGTTGGGTTAGACCAATGTCGGGACGGCACCACGTGGATTTCCTGACAGTAGGTGAAATGGAAGATAATGTATGAAGCAAGATTCAAACATTCCATTTTAACAAGTTTATGAAGGTGATGACGATAAAAAACTTCATAAACTTCATACATGTATGTCATTTCAGGTCACCTAAATCTTCCTTTCCAGAAATTGATTTCAACAAGTTATGAGTACTGTATTGCACATTTGTGGAGGTTTGCGATTGCAACTTTGCTTTTCTTGTGCCGGTTTGAAACTTCGTTAGTGCAACCCTGTCTCACTACGAGCACGCTTGTATGTTGGCTCGACGTACACACCGGACTCCACATTGTCAAGTCCGGTGTGAACGGTCACCAGAAATCCAGTTTTGGTCTGTCCGGTGTCAACGTTCCGGGCTTGTTTCGATGACTCTTCGAGCTGAGTGTAGTTGTGCCATCATGCAGGATTGGCACTCAATCAACGGGATGATGAGCTCTTGCTTGTCAGTTTCAAACACTTAGGCAGATTGTCAAGACCATGTGACACATGGTGTTGAAGTAGGTTCCACCATGCCTCCAAGGAAGACATCAACGATGCCTTCCTCGGGTAAGGGCTCCTTGTCCCTACCTACTTCAGCGTCCGCAGTTTCATCCATGCACCAAATCCAGCCAGATTTCTCCCCTCCTCCATCAGGCCATTCCATGGCAACGCACTTACACTTGCACTCTCTTGTCACTGCCTTCCAGTCCCAATGGCATCAAAGAAGCCAATTCCACTGTGGCAGCTGTGGTGTCACCCAGAGCAGCACCTGTGACCGCATCCGAGGGCACTTTGGCATGCCCAATGGAAACATCTCGTGCTAAACCTATCCGCCGCCAACCACATGGGAAGTGCTTGGCCTTGAGAGAGCTCCCCGTCCTCCTGTTGGCTGGAGGCCATCTTGTCCTCGACTATACAATGGCCTGGGTGACTCGTGGGGCACGAGTCACAAACCAGTGTTGTGGCAAGCCCTTTTTCAATCAAGGGTCCGTGAGGAAGCACTAGCAGAAGATGGTGTGCCGACTGCAGATGTTGGAGACTCAGACACCCAAGATTTTGCCTCAGCAGGTCCTTCCACTGTCACTAAGCAGCAACAGCAATTGCAGCAGCAGCAGCAGCAGGGGGTACTGTTATGAGCAGCAGATTTGTAACAGCAGATTGAACAGTAACGGCGGATGCTGCAGCAGCCTGTGAGACTTGCAGACGTCAACAGGATGGCTGGGATGGTGTAGACATCTGTGCAGCCCCACTGCGATGCTGTTGCCAACGTTTCCTGCCATATGTCCATCGTCAAGCTTATGGCCAGCGCTGGTCTACCTATCAGCTCCTGCAGGGAGCCGGTTTGGTACAAGGTGTTGCGCTGGGCTCGGGCTACAGACACCTCTTTCTGCCTTCCTGCACGTGGCATTGTAGTGAAGGAAACTCTGCCGCGGCTTGATGTTAAGCTAGAGGTTGAAGATGCCTCTGTGAAGCAAGGCTGGAGCATCTACAATGCCACGGTCTTTGTAGATGAGTGAGCCGATCAGCAGCAACGCCCAATTCACAATGCAATGGCGGTCAACGCCAAAGGTGCCGGCCATGTCTTCTCCAGAGATGCCAGTGAGGAACACGGACCACATGGCATCCATGATAGAAGCGCCCATTGAGGATGTTGGGGTCTGGAACGTGGTCAGCGTTTTTTGTGACAACACCTCAGTGAACAAACGCGCCTTTGAGAACCTCAAGGCGCAGTACCCCACCGTGATCTGGCACGGCTGCTGTGCCCATAACGTCAACCTTGTCCTGAAGGACATTGGAAGAACGGACTGGGGAGCAGTGGTCTTGTCGTGTGCTGAGAAGGAAGTGATGTTTTTCCGCAAAAACAACATGCCTCGCACATGGTTGAAGCACCCGTCTGGAGGGCGGTGTTGGCCTGAGGGTGAGTGTGCACCCTGGAGGGTCCCTAGCAGTGGCTGTTTCACAACACCAACTGTTTTTGGAGAGACCGAAACTGTGGAGGCAACTGGTTCCAAGGATAGCAGAAAACTGGTCAGAGGGTGAGGCAATAGTTTTGGCCTCAATTGGATGGGAATTAACACTTGATCAAGGCCCACAAGCAGTGGCATTTTATAGCCACTGATCTAAGCTTTCCTGAACACCAAAGCATGCCAGATTTGGAGCTTCCTACCAGATTCTATGGCTTCTAGAGTGCTCCTTGGTAGGCTGTCCTTTTCCCACCTAGGAAGGCATCCCTTCCCTCATCTAGAAGCTTCTGCCCCTTCCTAGATTCCTCAGCTTGCTTCTAGTAGGAGGGAAGGTGTCCAGAAGACCAAGACACCTCTAGATGCCTTGTAGGACAAGTCACCCCTTCTAGAAGGTGTGCCACCTTCCTNCCATGGCAGTTGTCCATGCTCAGCGTGCAACTCAAGAGGCTTGGGAAAGCCCAAGCTCCATACAAGTAGCATCATGCCTGTCCTTGGGTTGCGCCTTTGTCATGGCATCAGCAAGCATGTGCTTTGTGCCGCAATGCACAAGCACCACATCACCCTTTGCAACAAGGTCTCGTGCAAAGTGATGCCGGATCTCTATGTGCTTGGTCCTCCGGTGTAGCACAGGGTTCTTGGTCAGGCTGATTGCACTCATGTTGTCATCATTGAGTGCCGTTGGCTTCTTTTACGGCACCCCAATATCCTTGAGCAATCGCCGCAGCCATAGTGCCTCCTTTGCGGCTTCTGCGAGCGTAACACACTCCGCCTTAGTGCTGGATAGAGCCACACTGTCCTGCTTTCGGCTTGCCCAAGACACCGCTGCACCACCAAGCACAAAAACATAGCCTGATGTTGACTTGCGGTCATCAACGTCACCTGCCCAGTCAGCATCAGAGTAGCCAACCAACTCGAGGGAGTCAGTCCGCGCTCCCCCTCCAAACACAAGTCGCGAATGTGTCGTTGCCTTCAAGTAGTGGAAGATTCTCTTCACCGCTTGCCAATGTAGCGGCCCCGGATCAGCAACATGGCGGCTCACTTGTCCACAGCATCGGGCGCAGCAGACTCGCAGGAGTGCATCGTCAACATGGCCAAGGGAGGAAGCAGTGGTCTATAGCTCTAGCACCGGCGGTTGGGGCATTCGGTGCTTGCAACTCTTCAGGAGATGGTGAAGCGCAACATGGTACGCGGCCTCGTCATCCATGGTGCAGCAAACACGGCGACATGCAGCAGCGCACAAAAAGTGCGAGTCTTGCATTTTGGACAAGGCGCAGCGGAAGTCATTCAATGAGAACAAGGCTTGTGTAAAAGATCTGCTAGAGGTCGTGCACAATGATTTGTGCGGACCATTCAGAATGCCGTCAAACAACGACCTGAAATACTTCATCACCTTCATTGACGACTGCAGCACAAAGCACTACATGTACTTCATGAAGTGGAAAGGCGAGGTCTTGGATCGGCTAAAGGAGTACGTCGTAGCGGTGGAGAGGCGGATTGGCCAGAAGGTCTGACACTACGCAACGATAATCATGGATAGTATGTGAGCTATAGTGGGTGGATCTAGTAGCAAGGAATCAAGTGGGAACCCACTACGCCGTGCTTGCCACAGTCAACCAGAGTGGCGGAGCAGGCAAACCACATGCTGCTCAACATGGTACGGACCATGGTAGTGGATAAGGGGTTCTTGGGAGGGTTCTGGAGCGAGGCTATGCGTACAGCAAGCTACACCATCAACCTCACTCCAACAGTAGTACTGAAGGGCAAGGGCAGGTGGAAGATGTCGCAGGTGGTTAGGAGCAGATGCAAGCGAAACGTGGTGCACTTGAAGGTGTTTTGGTGCAAGGCACACGCGATGGTGCAATCGGCACAGCGTCGCGATAGTAAGGTAGAAGTGAAGGCAAAGCCGTTCTTGTTCCTCGGCAACAAGAGAACACAAAAGGCGTACCGGCTTTGGGACCTGTGCACATAAGAGATCATCTGCCCGCATGATGTCGAGTTCAACGAGCAGTAGAGCTTCAACAGGAGGAGCAACGACATGAGCATTAGGAACACTCAAAAAGAAGGGGAGTGGTTCCAGATTGTTGACTACAAGAAGAAGTCGGCGGATGCCAAGGTCGATGATGCGGCGACATAGCGCGATGGTGTAGCGGTTGCAGTAGCCAACACAGAGGACTCCAACGATGATGCAATTGGGTTGAAGATCTGGTGGAAAGATCTGTCGGATGGGGCACCACGGTGAGAAAGTGCGCACTCCTGGCAGAGATCGAGTCGGGTGTCGAGGACAAATCATCTGGACTCGCCGCCCGTCCGGTCGATGTTTTGCCGGAGCAGGAGTGATCCTCCGGGAGCCGTCCGGTTGATAACTCACCAGAGTGGGCAGAGTCAGAAGGATTGTAGCAGAGCGATGAGACGCCACCAAAACTGTCGCGCCATACCTAGAGGTAGTGGAGAGCGGGGAAGCGTTTTGATGCAGGCACCGGTCGATAGATCAGCATGACATGGTGCATGCTAACTGCGTCAACAGAGCCAACAACGATGCAAGAGGCACTTACGCAGCCCAAGGGGAAGTAGTGGGACGTCGCCATCAAGTCGGCGTTGGCGTTCATTGCTAAAAACGACACGTGGGAGTTGGTTGAGAGGCCAGAAGAGGCCAAGGTCATGAGTTCCAAGTCGATCTGTAAGACCAAGTTCATGAAAGAAGGTATGGTGGACAAGTATAAGGAGCGGCTTCTGGCAAAGTGGTACGCAAACCATAAGGGCAAGCACAATGACGAGAAATTTGCCCCTGTCACAAAGTTCACAAGCATCCGGATGATCCTTGTGGTGGTAGCTACGAAGGATATGGAGCTCCACCAGATGCACGTAAAGACGGCCTTCCTCAACGGCGTCATCGAAAAAGAAGTTTACATGGAGGTACCGGAGGGGGTGGAGGTGCCAAAGGGTAAGGTGTGTAAGCTACAAGAGTCCTTGTAGGGCTAAAACAATCGCCTTGATGCTCGTACCAACATATGGACAGCTTCATAGCACAACTCGGCTTCAAGCGCTGTGAGGCGGATTACAGCGTGTATGTGCGACGAAGCAAGAAGTTCCTTCAGATCATTGCAATTTACGTGAAGCTCCATATGATCTTGTGCTCATCAGGTCTCCCAAGCCTACAATAGCTAAAAGATCAACTAAGCAGCCGATTTCAGATATCATACATGGGAGAGCTAAAGTTCTACCTTGGGTTGAGCATTATGCGGAATTGGATGGCACGAACGCTTGAGCTAGGACAGGCCAAATACGTGGCTAAGGTGCTGAAGCGATACGGCATGGAGGAAAGCAAACATGTGTGCAATCTTGCTTCCATGAGCTGTGAACTGGGTGCGGCAATGGAGCCGCAAACAAAAGGAGAGTGGAAGGATATGGCAGGGATGCCCTACCAATCGGCACTGGACAACCTCATGTACGCCATGGTGGTCACTCAACCGGACCTGGACTACACGGTAGGCCAAGTAAGCAAGCATGTGGCTAGCCCAGGTCGACTACACTGGCAGGCAGTCAAGCGCATCCTCCGTTACCTGCAGGGAGCGTGGCACGCATGCCTGAGGTTGGACGTCAAGGGGCGGGCGGACCCCTTGCATCTTGTCTGCTACACAGATGCAGACTACGCTGGGTATGTGGACAAGCAGAAGTCCACATTTGCCCACGTATTCTTCCTCATAGTTGCAACATTCTTGTGGTGCACCAGGAAGCAAGATTGTGTTGCCACCTCGACAGTGGCAGCAGAGTACATCGTGCTGGCCAAGGTAGTCAAGGAGGTGGTATGGCTCCACAAGTTGCCGGGGGAGCTGGGCGTGTCGTAGCAAGAGCCAACAGTGGTGCAAGTGGACAACACCGTCTCCATCTTGCTGACCAACAATCCGACGCAACATAGGAGGACGAAGCAGATTGACATGCATTATGACTATGCACCGGACATGGCTAACAAGGGGCAGGTGGGTCTGCATCATTACAACACGCACAACATGCTTGCAGATTGCTTGACCAAAGCGTAGCCTGCGAACCGGCACGCGATGAACGTAGCTGTAGTTGGGATGACCAGCTGTGATGGACTGGAGGGCGCAGCGGAAGACGAGTGAAAGCAAGCAGGAGCAGTGGGCATGGAAGGTGTAAGGAGGAGAATGTTGAAAAAGTGCCCCTCTGCATGGCCAAGTGCGGCGCTGGGAAGCGCCGACGAGCTGCCAGAGAGAGGAAAATTGTTGCTGGTGGATCTAGTGGCTCCAGGGTTGTTTGGATGCTAGAATTGATGATTGCACGTTAAATTTGATAAGTCGTATTTGGTGGAAGTTGTTTCACCAGAATCAAACAAGTATCGAGGGAGATATGGCCTTCCAAAGTTGGGGTGTGCACGGCCGCTCTGGGAGTCGGCTGCAACTCGAAATCCGGTGAAAAATCCACCGAACCGAGTAACAAAAGTACCATCTGGAGATTTTGCTCCGGAAGGTCTGCCGAGGCATCCGGTAGATAATCCACCGGATCCTGTAGTGTAGTTTCTTACCGAGGGACTTGGTCAAAATCCTAGCTTGTCGTCCGAAACTGAGTAGTACGTTTTGTTACTTGGGGACTGCAGTCCAACTGTAGGTCCGCGGACAAGTTTCAAACCTCGTCACACCCCATCACCAAACTCGACCCAAAAGTAGGGAAGGTGCATGGAAACAATGCAAGGGACCCCTACATCACGTGCAATGGGATCTGCGCCTTGGGAAAGGCGCTTCACACGTGAAGAAAGGCGCCACAGTGTGTGCGCACCATGGATGCGTTAAGCGTTTCTATGGTGGGTGAGACCTGCGCTTTGGCAGGCGTCACTTGGGCTACGCTTGGCCAAATTGTGCGTGGTTAGGTGCGTTAGGAAGCTCATGACTAGCCCTATGAATGTTCTGATCATGTTTATGCTTAACAACTAACGCAAAATGACGTTTTTCCCTTCGCAAACTGACTGTCTCTGAATTCCTGCTCACATAGCATGAGGCGAATAGAACGCTCACGCTTAGTCTCAGATTTGACCAAAACAGAAGACGTGAACCAGTAGAGTTGGGTTAGACCAATGTCGGGAAGGCACCACGTGGATTTCCTGACAGTAGGTGAAGTGGAAGATAATGTATGAAGCAAGATTCAAACATTCCATTTTAATAAGTTTATGAAGGTGATGACGATAAAAAATATCATAAACTTCATACATGTATGTCATTTCAGGTCACCTAAATCTTCCTTTCCAGAAATTGATTTCAACAAGTTATGAGTACTGTATTGCACATTTGTGGAGGTTTGCAATTGTAACTTTGCTTTTCTTGTGCCGGTTTGAAACTTCGTTAGTGCAACCCTGTCTCACTACGAGCACGCTTGTATGTTGGCTCGACGTACACACCGGACTCCACATTGTCAAGTCCGGTGTGAACGGTCACCAGAAATCCAGTTTTGGTCTGTCCGGTGTCAATGTTCCGGGCTTGTTTCGATGACTCTTCGAGCTGAGGGTAGTTGTGCCATCATGCAGGATTGGCACTCAATCAACGGGATGACGAGCTCTTGCTCGTCAGTTTCAAACACTTAGGCAGATTGTCAAGACCATGTGACACATGGTGTTGAAGTAGGTTCCACCATGCCTCCAAGGAAGACATCAACGATGCCTTCCTCGGGTAAGGGCTCCTTGTCCCTACCTACTTCAGCGTCCGCAGTTTCATCCATGCGCCAAATCCAGCCAGATTTCTCCCCTCCTCCATCAGGCCATTCCATGGCAACGCACTTACACTTGCACTCTCTTGTCACTGCCTTCCAGTCCCAATGGCATCAAAGAAGCCAATTTCACTGTGGCAGCTGTGGTGTCACCCAGAGCAGCACCTGTGACCGCATCCGAGGGCACTTTGGCATGCCCAATGGAAACATCTCGTGCTGAACCTATCCGCCGCCAACCACCTGGGAAGTGCTTGGCCTTGAGAGAGCTCCCCGTCCTCCTGTTGGCTGGAGGCCATCTTGTCCTCGACTATACAATGGCCTGGGTGACTCGTGGGGCACGAGTCACAAACCAGTGTTGTGGCAAGCCCTTTTTCAATCAAGGGTCCATGAGGAAGCACTAGCAGAAGATGGTGTGCCGACTGCAGATGTTGGAGACTCAGACACCCAAGATTTTGCCTCAGCAGGTCCTTCCACTGTCACTAAGCAGCAACAGCAATTGCAGCAGCAGCAACAGCAGGGGGTACTGTTATGAGCAGCAGATTTGTAACAGCAGATTGAACAGTAACGGCGGATGCTGCAGCAGCCTGTGAGACTTGCAGACATGAATAGGATGGCTAGGATGGTCTAGACATCTGTGCAGCCCCACTGCAATGCTGTTGCCAACGTTTCCTGCCATATGTCCATCGTCAAGCTTATGGCCAGCGCTGGCCTACCTATCAGCTCCTGCAGGGAGCCGGTTTGGTACAAGGTGTTGCGCTGGGCTCGGGCTACAGACACCTCTTTCTGCCTTCCTGCACGTGGCATTGTAGTGAAGGAAACTCTGCCGCGGCTTGATGTTAAGCTAGAGGTTGAAGATGCCTCTGTGAAGCAAGGCTGGAGCACCTAAAATGCCACGGTCTTTGTAGCTGAGTGAGCCGATCAGTAGCAACGCCCAATTCACAATGCAATGGCGGTCAACGCCAAAGGTGCCGGCCATGTCTTCTCCAGAGATGCCAGTGAGGAACACGGACCACATGGCATCCATGATAGAAGTGCCCATTAAGGATGTTGGGGTCTGGAACGTGGTCAGCGTTTTTTGTATCAACACCTCAGTGAGCAAATGCGCCTTTGAGAACCTCAAGGCGTGATCTGGTAGGGCTGCTGTGCCCATAACGTCAACCTTGTCCTGAAGGACATTGGAAGAACGGACTGGGGAGCAGTGGTCTTGTCGTGTGCTGAGAAGGAAGTGACGTTTTTCCGCAAAAACAACATGCCTCGCACGTGGTTGAAGCAGCCGTCTGGAGGGCGGTGTTGGCCTAAGGGTGAGTGTGCACCCTGGAGGGTCCCTAGCAGTGGTTGTTTTACACCACCAACTGTTTTTGGAGAGACTGAAACTGTGGAGGCAACTGGTTCCAAGGATAGCAGAAAACTGGTCAGAGGGTGAGGCAATAGTTTTGGCCTCAATTGGATGGGCATTAACACTTGATCAAGGCCCACAAGCAGTGGCATTTTATAGCCACTGATCTAAGCTTTCCAGAACACCAAAGCATGCCAGCTTTGGAGCTTCCTACCAGATTCTATGGCTTCTAGAGTGCTCCTTGGTAGGCTGTCCTTTTCCCACCTAGGAAGGCATCCCTTCCCTCCTCTGGAAGCTTCTGCCCCTTCCTAGATTCCTCAGCTTGCTTCTAGTAGGAGGGAAGGTGTCCAGAAGACCAAGACACCTCTAGATGCCTTGTAGGACAAGTCACCCCTTCTAGAAGGTGTGCCACCTTCCTCGACCCTCACCTGGCCTTCTAGAAACTTAAAGAGGAACTCTAGAGGTTGAGCTAGCTTCCTGGCATCTATTTTCCACCTCCCTTGAGGCAGGGCAGAATTTCATCTTGTGGGACTTGAACCCGGGCCCCTGCCTCTAGAGGTGGACACCATTAACCACTAAGCCACTAAGGCTTGTCTTTTTGGTGTTCCTTTTTGGAGTCACTCCTGCCATGGTGAGGAGCATCATTCCAACAATCTCCCCCTTGCACGTCATCCATGGCAGTTGTCCATGCTCAGCGTGCAACTCAAGAGGCTTGGGAAAGCCCAAGCTCCATACAAGTAGCATCATGCCTGTCCTTGGGTTGCGCCTTTGTCATGGCATCAGCAAGCATGTGCTTTGTGCCGCAATGCACAAGCACCACATCACCCTTTGCAACAAGGNAGGTTGAGCTAGCTTCCTGGCATCTATTTTCCACCTCCCTTGAGGCAGGGCAGAATTTCATCTTGTGGGACTTGAACCCGGGCCCCTGCCTCTAGAGGTGGACACCATTAACCACTAAGCCACTAAGGCTTGTCTTTTTGGTGTTCCTTTTTGGAGTCACTCCTGCCATGGTGAGGAGCATCATTCCAACAATCTCCCCCTTGCGCGTCACCCATGGCAGTTGTCCATGCTCAGCGTGCAACTCAAGAGGCTTGGGAAAGCCCAAGCTCCATACAAGTAGCATCATGCCTGTCCTTGGGTTGCGCCTTTGTCATGGCATCAGCAAGCATGTGCTTTGTGCCGCAATGCACAAGCACCACATCACCCTTTGCAACAAGGTCTCGTGCAAAGTGATGCCGGATCTCTATGTGCTTGGTCCTCCTGTGTAGCACAGGGTTCTTGGTCAGGCTGATGGCACTCATGTTGTCAACATTGAGTGCCGTTGGCTTCTTTTGCGGCACCCCAATATCCTTGAGCAATCGCCGCAGCCATAGTGCCTCCTTTGCGGCTTCCGCGAGCGCAATACACTCCGCCTCAGTGCTGGATAGAGCCACACTGTCCTGCTTTCGGCTTGCCCAAGACACCGCTGCACCACCAAGCACAAAAACATAGCCTGATGTTGACTTGCGGTCATCAACGTCACCTGCCCAGTCAGCATCAGAGTAGCCAACCAACTCGAGGGAGTCAGTCCGCGCTCCCCCTCCAAACACAAGTCGCGAATGTGTCGTTGCCTTCAAGTAGTGGAGGATTCTCTTCACCGCTTACCAATGTAGCGGCCCCGGATCAGCAACATGGCGGCTCACTTGTCCTTCAGCAAAGGCAAGGTCAGGCCGCGTCGCCAACATGGCATACATTATGCTGCCAACTGCGGACTGGTACGGTACTTCAGCCATCTCCGCCTTCTCGTCCTCCGTGCTTGGGCCCATGCTCAAGCTCAGCTCACATGTCGTTGTCATAGGTGTGCCGATGGGGTTGCATTCCTCCATGTTGTAGCGGCGGAGCACCTCCTGCACATACGTTTCTTGGCCCATCTCCAGCGTGCGTGCTTTGCGGTCCCTCTTGATGGCGATGCCAAGGTAGTACTCAAGCTCGCCCATGTCTGTCATCTTGAACCGGCCGCCAAGCTGTTGCTTCAGGCTCTTGAGCTCCCCCTCATCCGAAGACGCAAGGATGAGGTCATCCACTTAGAGGACGACAATTTGGTGGAGTCGTGGCTGATTACGCACGTACACGCTGTAATCGGCCTCGCAGCGCTTGAAGCCAAGCTCACCAATGAAACTATTCATCTTGAGGTACCACTTGAGTGGAGCTTGCTTCAGTCCCTAGAGCATCCTGCAAAGCCGGCACACCTTCCCTTGCGGCGCATCCACCCCCTCTGGCACCTCCATGTAGACTTCCTTGTCCAGGTCGCCATTGAGGAACGCGGTTTTCATGTCTGTTTGGTGGATTTTGTAGTCGCGTGCCGCTGCCACCGAGAGGATAGTATGGATGGAGGCAAACTTGGCTATTGGTGCAAAGGTCTCATCGTAGTGCTCCCCTTTTCTCTGGGCATATCCTTTCGCCACCAGCCGCGCCTTGTACCGCTCCACCTTCCCCTCCTTTGTGAGCTTCTTTTGGAAGATCCACTTGGAGCCGATGATTTTCTCGCCCTCCGGCCGGTCAACCAGCTCCCAAGTGCCGTTCTCCTCGTGGGAGGCAAGCTCAGATTTTGTTGCTCCCTCCCACTCAGCCCCATCCTTCCGCTGCATTGCCTCCTTTACAAATTGAGGCTCCTCTTGCGTGAAGAAGGCTTGTGCAAACCCAGTCCAAATGCCCTTCTTGGCATCATACCTTTTTGTCCTTCTTCGCACACGGTTACTTGTGCGGGGCTCTTGAGGCGGTTGTTGTTGTTGCTGTCCCCTTTTGGCGCCATCCTCTCCAAGCGCCTGCTCCCCCTCTCTTGGAGACCTTGGAGACATCTGTTGACTCCCCACCTCCACGTCCATCTCCGGTGCTTCAAATTCCTCATCCAAACTGGCCGGAATAAAGTCTGCCGCTCGCCCATCCCTCAGTCGATGCTCTTCGGTTGGTGGTGATGCGAGGATGTCACCCTCATTCACGTCCTCCGGCGTCTCCCCCTCAAGGAGTGGCATCCACTCCCCCCTCTTGGAGAGACCTGCCTCCTTGTCTGTCTTATGGCTTTTCTCGTCGAACGTGACGTCGCAACTCCACACAATTTGCTGCCTTCTTGGGTCAAAGAGCCGATACGCCTTGCTTCCGCTCTCATATCCAAGGAAAATACACCGGCGGGTATGCGGGTCCAGCTTGCTCCGTCCCTCACGTGCCTGCACCATTGCATGTGCAACACAACCAAACGTGCGGAGGTGACCCACTGCCGGCTTCCTCCCGCTCCACACTTCTTGTGGTGTCTTCCACGCATTGCTGTCCTTGTCCTTCAGCGGCTTGGTCGGCATGAGATTCATGATGTACGCTGCTGTCCTTGCCGCCTCCGCCCAATACTGTTGTGTAAGACCGGCGTCGCTTAACATGGATCGCACCATGTTAAGGATTGTGCGACTCGCTCTCTCCACGACGCCATTCTGTTGTGGGGAGTGTGGAGTTGTTTTCTGCCACTCAATCCCCTTACTTTTCATCCACCCAAGGTACCCCGCATATTCATCGTTGTTGTCACTCTGGAACGCCTTCACCTTCAACTCTATTTACCGCTCCACATCAGCCACAAACTCTTGCATGCACGCAAGGACCTCAGTCTTCCGCTTCATTGGGTAGAGGTAGAGTTTCCAACTGTGGTCATGGATGAAGGTGAGGAAGTAGCGAGCTCCGCCGATGGAGCTCTCAAGCGGTCCACACACATCTGTGTGTAGCACGGCCAGTTTTGCCGATGCACACATCTCCTTGGCGACAAACGGTTACCAAGTTGATTTGCCAATGATGCATGGCTCACACACGATCTCCTTGGTTCCATCAAGGCCGCTGATTTGGAGACCCCGCACCACTTCCCTCTTAGCCATCTCCTTCACTGTTGATGGAGAAATATGGCAGAGTCGGCTGTGCCATAAGTCCAGGTCTCCTCCGGTCTTCGTTGCATGATTTGCGACGTTGGACCCCACCCGGCTGCTGGGGATCTTTGCGCGTAGCAGGTACAAGTCCTCCTCCCTCTTGGCACGCGCAATCACGTCACCTTTGCCCTCTTTGCGGATGACGGCTTCCTTCTTTGTGAAGGGCACCTCAAGTCCCTTGTCGGTAAGGCGGCTGACGGAGAGCAGATTTTCCCCAAAGTTAGGCATATGCAGCACATCGTAGATTGTGCTTGTGACAGGTTTTCTATCCACAATTGACTCAATGCGGACGTTACCCTCACCGGCGGCCACCTCTGTTTTTCCATTGGCCATTGTCATGCGTCTCTTCGAGGCGCCGTAGGTGACAAATGCCGCCTTGTTGCATTGCGTGTGGCGGCCTGATCCGGAGTCGATGACGGCAGCTCCCGGATCCTTCAAGTTGGTGGAGTTGTACGCCATAAGGGCGTGCTCATGTTTCTTCCCGCCCCGTTGTGACCAATCTGTTTTCTTCTTGGGAGAATTGCGTACGTAGTGGCCCTCCTTGCCGCAATTGAAGCACTCCCCTTCTTGTCATCCTACTTAGTGCCCTGTTTGGCACCCTTCCACTTGTTGCCTCGGCCTATACTTTGAGGATGAACTATGTAAGCTGAAGTTGATGCCGCTGCACTCTCTCGACCGCCACATCGCATCCCCTCATTGCGCACGTACTCAGCAACCTTCGGGTACTTCAGCTCGTCGGAAGGCCAGCCACCAAGGACTGTGATCATGGGACTCCAACTGTCTGACAAGGCCAGAAGGAGGACCATAGCTTGCAATTGAGAGTCAACCTCCCAACCCGTGGCCACGCACTCCGCTGCGAGGGATTCAATCTCCTGCATGATCTCCATGATGTTGTCGCCTTCGTTGGCCTGGAGGGTGACGAGCCGTTTGAAGATGAAGAGCTGATTGGCAAGGTTGCTTGACTGGAAGATGGAGTAGAGTTTTGACCATGCGTCCGCGGCCAGGGTGCATTGTTGGATGTGCCCAAGTTGTGGTGGGCATAACGCGGACACAAGGAGCGCCAATACCATTTTGTTGCGCTTCTTGTATGCCTCCTTCACCTCAGCCGTTGCAATCTCCGGCGGAGCAGTCTCATCACCTTTTACGAGCTCAAGCAGTCCCTTGTCGTCGAGGAAGACCTCAAACTGCCACCTCCACAATGCAAAGCCTGTCCCATCAAACTTAAGGACAGCGCGGCTGCTCTCTTGCTCGCTAGTTGCCATGTCTTGCTGTTGGGAGCGTGAAATCAAGCTGGCTTTGAACCCCTTACAGGCGTGGGCCCATAACCCTTTGTTGGCCTGAGGGCGAGTGTGCACCCTGGAGGGTCCCTAGCAGTGGCTGTTTCACACCACACACTGTTTTTGGAGAGACTGAAATTGTGGAGGCAACTGGTTCCAAGGATAGCAGAAAACTGGTCAGAGAGTGATGCAATAGTTTTGGCCTAAATTGGATGGGAATTAACACTTGATCAAGGCCCACAAGCAGTGGCATTTTATAGCCACTGATCTAAGCTTTCCAGAACACCAAAGCATGCCAGATTTGGAGATTCCTAGCAGATTCGATGGCTTCTAGAGTGCTCCTCGGTAGGCTGTCCTTTTCCCACCTAGGAAGGCATCCCTTCCCTTCTCTAGAAGCTTCTGTCCCTTCCTAGATTCCTCAGCTTGATTATAGTAGGAGGGAAGGTGTCCAGAAGACCAAGACACCTCTAGATGCCTTGTAGGACAAGTTACCCCTTCTAGAAGGTGTGCCACCTTCCTGGACCCTCACCTGGCCTTCTAGAAACTTAAAGAGGAACTCTAGAGGTTGAGCTAGCTTCCTGGCATCTATTCTCCACCTCCCTTGAGGCAGGGCAGAATTTCATCTTGTGGGACTTGAACCCGGGCCCGTGCCTCTAGAGGTGGACATCATTAACCACTAAGCCACTGAGGCTTGTCTTTTTGGTGTTCCTTTTTGGAGTCACTCCTGCCATGGTGAGGAGCATCATTCCAACAGGCGGGTATTGATTCCAAGGTGTGACACCAGGTTTGCATCGGCCCATGCCATGCTGCAGCGCCTTTTGGACATGCGTTCATTTCTGCTGAAGCTTGTTCACCACAAGTGCTGGAAAGGAATGGGGAGCCAAAGGGATGGTCTATACAAGCAACGGAAGGAGGTGGTGCGTGGACTCATCCACCGCCATGTATTGTGGCCGCATGTCTGCCAGCTGAGGGACCTGATGTCCCCGTTGGTGTCGGTACTGCGTGTGGCCAAAGCGCCTGGCAGGCAGGCGGGTGAAATATATGAAAGCCTGCTGGACTGCATGACAGAGTTGAAGGGGCTGGCAATAAGGTGCGGTAGGAAGCCTGCCAAGGTGGGCACAAACCAGGCAAAGCACGCTATGGAGCGGCTTCACACCGGCTGGACAAACGACATGAACCGCCCTGTATATGCCACTGCAAGCCGAGTGCATCCCATGCACTTTGGCAACGACCTGGGGGGTGATGTGGAGATGGCACAGCACTGGGCTAGTGTGGTGGAGGCACAGATACTTGAGAAGCGAAGAGTCCAAGCTGGAAGCATTCCAGCTTGGACGTGTGACAGTGGATGTGATCCCCCTGACCACCAAGCGGCTCAGTGACAAAGCACGTGGTGCAGTGGGCAAGGTTGTGGCGGGGGCAATGAAGCCGTATGAGGGGGTCTCATTGCACCTTGCCCACTTGCCCACGCTGCGTGAGCTTGCTATCTGATGGCGCTCACAACCGTGCTCATCATCTGAGTGTGAGTGAGTGTTTTCAATACAGGAACTCATCCACACAACTTGTCGTAACCGTCTCCACCCTTGAGATGCTTGTGCGCTACAATGTGCACCTGCACCGGCAGTTTAAGGCAGGGAGGGGGCGGTGCAAGGCACTCAACTGGCTGGAACCTGACAATTTGTACAGTGAAGACAACGGTGACATTATCCCAGACGTGGTGGGAGAGGAACCTGAGGACGAGGTGCCGGAAAGCTTGGAGGAGGTGGAAGAGAAGGAGGAAGTGGTTGTCGATGGTGAGAAGGAGGAAGACAATGAGGAGAATGGAGCTGCCCAGCACCAGCAGCATGTCCAGCTACTTGAGGCTATGGGGGAAGACCCACCATCATTTTCCAAGGCCATATACACACGCAAGGAGGTAGAAGACCTCATTGAAGAGTTAGGGAGTGGCGGGAACCGCAGCAATGGAGGTGCATCCCAGGTGTGAGCAAGGGAAAGTGCAGGCAAGGAGAAGGAGGCTAGAGAGGGGGAGGAGGAAGAGGGCAGGGATGGGGAAGAAGAGGAGGAGGGGGCTGGAGATGGAGGGGAGGATGCGAATGATGGGTCCGGAGAGGGAGAGGCAACTGAGGATGGTGCAGAAGAAGGGGGAACTGGAGAGGACAGTAAGGCCGAAGTCGGCCTGGAGGATGGAGGAGCAGCAGAAAATGAGGGTGAAGAGGACAGGAAATGGGAAGAAGTTGGTGGTGAAGGGGAGGATGGAGAGGATGAGGAGCGAAGGGATACAGTGACCAATGCCGCGGCAAACAAAAAGGGTTGCAGTGCAGCAGGAACCAAGGGTGGAGGTACAGCAGGCGCAAAGGGTGCAGGTGCAGCAGGCGCCACGGGTGGAGGTGCAGCAGGTGCTAAGGGTGGAGGTGCAGCAGGTGCCAAGGGTGGAGGTGCAGCAGACACTAAGGGTGGAGGTGAAGCAGGCATTAAGGGTGGAGGAGCAGCAGGCTCCAAGGGCGGCAACAGCACAGCAGCAACCACCGCTGGAGGTGCAGCAGGCAGCAGAAAGTCAGCGGCTGCATCTAGCACGTATGCGAGAGGTGTCCCTGGTGTAGCAACAGGCAAAAAGGGTAGACTTGGTGCAGGCAGCAAGGCTGGTGTTGGTGTTGCAGGTGCAGGCAAGACAAGGAGGGCAGCAGGCAGTGATGCACAGGGTGATGCAGCCAAAAAGCATCAGATGGTTGCTGCAAGACGTTAGGGCCAGTTGTACACCCCTTGCACCATGTCATGCTAACTGCGGTTTTTGTGTGTGTGTGTGTGTGTGTGTGAGAGAGAGAGAGAGAGAGAGATAGAGAGAGAGAGATAGAGAGAGAGAGGGAGAGAGAGAGATAGAGAGAGAGAGAGAGAGTGTGTGTGT
>SZWC01010513.1:25400-40690 GCA_023375785.1 Penium margaritaceum | reverse complement strand
TTGCGCTACACTTCTGGTGTCTCGCTTGGACTTGCACCACGAACAAGGTCTGGGGGACTTACTCCAAGGGAGCAATGCATGCCCAACCTGTCCATCAAGCCATAGCAGTGGCCATGGGGCATAGAAGAACAACAATATCTCCCTTGCACCTTAGGCCACCTGCTGTGGTAGTTTTTCTTTGGCATGAACCTGTAGCTCTAGGTTGTGTATGTGCATGCATGTTTTCTTGGTCTTTAGTTCTCATCTCTTGCATCCACCATGCCAACTCCTCGAGCACCTGCAACATGCAAGTCGCTGTCTAGCGGCTTTGTCAAGAAGTCGGCAAGCATTTTCTTGGTTGCGACGTGCTCCAGTTCCACGACACCCTTGGCGATAAGGTCGCGTGAGTAGTGGTACCGAACATCGATGTGCTTTGTACGCCGGGAGATCATGTCATCCTCTGCCATCGCCATGGCACTTTGGTTGTTGATGCGGATGACGGTTGCTTCCTCTTGTGGTGCCTTGATCTCATCAAGCAAACTGTGAAGCCAGTGAGTTTCCTTGCACACTTCGGAGAGTGCAACGTACTCCGCCTCAGCAGTAGAAATCGAGACGCAGTCCTGCTTCCTGCTTGCCCACGAGACCGCACCACCATTGAGAAGACAGACAAACCCTGAGGTGGACTTCCTGTCATCAATCTGTCCTCCCCAGTCCGCGTCAGTGTAGCATGTCAGTCGCAGCAAGTCTGATCCTTCTAGACCTCCAAACCGAAGTCCGACGTGTCGAGTCTGTTTGAGGTAGCAAAAAATCCGCTTCACGACTTGCCAATGTTCTGGCCCAGGGTTGGCCACAAACCTGCTCACCTGACCCACTGCATAAGCAATGTCAGGTCGTGTTCCCACCATTGCATACATGAGGCTTCCAACGGTGGACTAGTATGGAATGTTTTGCATCTCCCGCCGGTCTGCCTCGTTGCTTGGTGACATGGAGGAGGAGAGCTTGCAGTCGGAGGGCATGGGGGTGCTGACGGGCTTACAGTCCTCCATGTTGTAGCGCTTCAAGATGTCCATGATGTACTTGGTCTGGTTGAGCTCGATGGTGCCTGCTTTGCGGTTGCGGTGAACAGCAATCCTGAGGTAGTACTCGAGAGGTCCCATGTCCTTTATCTTAAATCTGCCAGCCAGATTTCTCTTGAGGTCCGTGAGGGCCTCATGCGAGGAAGAACACATGATAAGATCATCCACGTACAACGCCACAAGTAGCAAGCCACGTTCGTCCTCCCGCACATAGACGCTAGGGTCATTCTTGCAATATGCAAAGGAGATCTAAGCCATGAAGCTGTCCATCTTCTTGTACCAGATGTGTGGGGCCTGTTTCAGCCCGTACAACGCCTTCACCAGCTTGCACACCTTACCCTGGGGTGCTTTGACACCTTCCGGTACCTCCATTAGCACCTCCTTGTCGAGCTTCCCATAAAGGAAGGCTGTCTTCACATCCATCTGGTGGATCTCAAGGTCTTTGGCGGCAGCGATAGCAAGCAGGGACCTAATGGAGGCAAACGTGACCACCGGTGCGAAGGTCTCATCGTACATGGACCCTGCGCGCTGTGAGAAACCTTTCGCCACGACCCTTGCCTTGTACTTGTCGATGCTATCATCTTGCTTCCGCTTCAACCTGAGCACCCACTTTGAGCCCACCACGTGAGCGTTAGCGGGTCTGTCCACCAGCACCCATGTGCCATTTTCTTCAATGGATGCGAGCTCGCTGTCCACCGCCTCCTTCCACTTGGCCTCATCGGGCCTTGCCAGCGCCTCAGCCACAGTGAGCGGCTCTCCTTGAGCCAAACAGGACCAGCTTAGTCCAGTCCAACTTCCAGTGTTAGCGTTGTACTTTGGAGTTTGTTTTCTTTGTCGTGTGCTGCGACGTTGCATTGCTGGTGGATGTTTGCCATGCTGTTTCTCCTTTGGTGTCGGCTGCCCTGGAGTTTAATTTTCCTCTTTTGAAGAGCCACTGGCCTTCGAGCTGGTCTCAGAGGCCTTGGACGTCTCTGACTCTGTGTCGGAGCTAGTCGCTGCGTCAGCCTGCGCAGCCGCTCCCCCTGGCACACCACTCTTCTTCACAGCCTGCCGTACTAGCACCACTTGCCAGTTTTCAGGAGCTTGATCTCCTGACTCTAGCAGCACCAACCACTCTCCCTGTTTTGGAGTTTCTGTGGGATCAAGCATCTCTTCCTTGCCTGGTTTCCTCTCGTCAAAGATTACATCCCGGCTGGTGATGAGTCTTCTTCCTGCCAGGTCCCACAAGCGATGTCTTGTGGGCTGTCTCATAGCCCACCATAACGCACTTTTGTGCTCTTGAATCCAGCTTGCCGGCACCCTCACCCGCCTGGACCTTTGCCCATGCGGTGCAGCCGAACACTTTCAGGTGTGATGCATCCGGCTTCTTCCCTGACCAAACTTCTTGTGGCGTCATATGTTGCTTGCCCTTCTTCTTTCTGCGCCTACCCAGAGCAGCCGCAGGAGTTAGGTTGACAAGATAGCATGCCGTTCTTACCGCTTCCGCCCAAAACCGTGGTGGAAGCCTTACATCAAAGAGCATGCTACGCACCATGCCGAGGATGGTCTGATTCATCCGTTCGGCAACACCATTGCTCTGTGGCGTGTAAGGCGTTGTGGGCTGGTGGTTGATCCCACGTTGCCGCAACCAGCCCTTGCATGCCTCGTACTCTCCGCCGTTGTCGCTCCACATCCCTTTGACTTTCTTTCCGGTCTGCCGCTCCACCATGGCGACAAACGCCTGCAACTTTTCTTTGACCTCTCCCTTTGCTTTGAGGAAGAAGATCAACACCTTGCGGCTGTGGTCATCTATGAAGGTTAGAAAATACTTGCTCCCACCGTTTGACGCCGTGCGAAAGGGTCCACATACGTCAGTGTGAATCAGGTCAAGGGCTGATTCTGCGCGGCCACCATTGCGCTCAAAGCGCGTTCGTTTGGTCTTGCCTTGGAGGCAAGGTTCACACAGGCTGCCACACCCAACCGCATCCTTCTTGCAACCATCCATGCCACGGACCAGCTTTTGTTGCTGAATGACTTGGAGCGTGCTGTTTGCAACGTTCCCAAAGCGTCTGTGCCACGGATCAGCGTCTTCATCCTTTGCGGTAGAGGTTGCTTTTTCAGTTCTCATTGGTGTGTTCTCCTGTGTTGGTGACAAGACCACTGCCTCTGCTGCACCCGCATGACCCTCCTCTTTCGAGGTCTTTGCTGCCATTGTCTGCAATACGTAGAGTCCGTCAACTCGAGGAACCTGTGCCACGAGATCTTTGTTGGCATAGAGGACCTTCATGTCCTCGTTCATGGCGATGACCGCCTTCTTCTGTGTGAACACCACTGTCATGTCGTTGTCCGTTATCTTTGACATAGACAGAAGGTTTGCCGCAAAGGAGGGCATGTAGACCACGACACGTAGCCATAGATCCTTCTCTACACCATTAAGGTTGATGCTCAGCAACTTGTCTCCCACGCCCTTTGCATTGACGACACTGCCGTTTGCACATCTGAACTGCCGATCGGTGGGGCCGATGGAGACAAATCCAGCGTGGTCGTTGCTGGAGTGATGATCGGTGCCAGAGTTGAGCCCAAAAGCTCCTAGCCTGAGCAGTGCCGCTCCTTTTGCTGGAGGCGTGCTCTGTGCCATCATGTTGGTGGCTTCTTTGCCACCCTTTTTGTTGCCTTTGTTCCCACCGCTTCCGCTGTCTTCCTTCTTTGGCGATCTGCACTCTCTTGCCCAGTGCCCAGGTTAACCGCAATTGCGGCAGTTACCCTGTTGCTCGGGAGCCTTGCCGCCATTGTTGCCTCGGCCACCATCGCTTCCGCTGCCGCCTTTCTGACCAGATGCTGACCCTTTGCTCCCGCAGCCACCGTAGCGTGCGGCATAGGCTAAGCAGTTAGCCTCACTTCCGCTGCGGCACATGGCCTCGTTTCGCACGTACTTGGACACTGCCGTGTACGTCAGGTCGTCCACCTTCCAGCCGCCCATGACGGTGATCGTTGGGCTCCAGCTCTCCGGTAGCGCCATGAGGAGGATCATGGCTTGCATGTTCTCGTCAAGGCCCCAGTTCATCTGGCGAGCCTCGCCAAGGAGTCCTTCAAACTCCTATAGGAAATTGGGGATTGATTCGCCCTCATTCAGTCGCATGCTGATCAGCCATTGTAGGATGAATAGTCTGTTCGTGAGGGAGGTGGATTGGTGCACGCACTTGAGCTTGTCGTAAGCTTCGGAAGCCAGCGTGTACCCTGCAATGATGGGAACATACTTCTTGGCTATCGCGTTGCTGAGGAATGACATGACAATATCATTTCGATCCATCCATGCCTCATGCTCAGATGTGCCTTCCGCGGGAACCTGCTCCTCTCCCTTTAGTAGCTTGATGAAGCCGCGCACTTTCATCGCCAGCTCGAACTGCCATCTCCACAGGGGGAAGTCAATCCCCTAAAAAATGGGGATTCCTCCCAGGGGTCCAAGACCTTGCGACAGTGATGTAGCACTCATATTTGCTCCAGTGGTCTGCCCTGTGGTAGCCACTGTTGAGCTTGAGGACTGCCCAGCCCCCACTCCTCCCGATGGGTCAACCATTTTTGTTGCCCTTGTCTGCTTCCCACGTCTCTGCTGCGTTGAGGCCAATGTAGGCTGATGTTAGCTGATGTCTACTACCAGTTTAAGGATGCAGATCCGTTGCTTACCCCTCCAGCCGATGTTCACCTACAGACAGAGAATACATCTACACCAACACACCCAAGGTCTTCCCACCAAGGGCGGAGCTTGTCCTGGTTGGGACACAAGGGTCATGCCTCCAAGGGCAGAGCTTGTCCTTAGTCCCTGTGTGCTAAGTGCAGACCAAGCCGTTGGAGCTGATGAAGCTGATGGAGCTGATGGAGCTGATGTGTGCACTTGGAGAGAGCGTACCAGAGTTGAGCGAAGCGTGCCTTACAACTGGTCAGTGTGGGCCCATAACCCTTTGTCAACCGGCCTGAGGCAAACGGACTAGAAAATAGGGCCGACACAATAGCGCCTGCCATCCGCTCCTAGCATTTTAGCTAGGAGAAGATATCACCCTTAGGATCACGGTTCCACACTGAGCAGTTCCTAGGCAATCACTTGCTAGCAACTATGTCCACTTAACACTTGGTCACTTTTGCGCGAGGTGCTAGTCAAAGACTAACTCCTGGGGCTTAGACCAACCAGTGTCTTCTTTATACTGTTCCTTAGTTGGACAACTCTGTGAGGAGCATCTAAGGCTAGATTGTGTAATTAGAATGAGGAATGAGCATGTTACATATAGTCCTAGGCCTGGCTTGTAAGGTGTGTGGGTAGTGACACTTTTGGGGTGGTCACTCCACACCACCTCACTAGTCCGCCAATTGGCGCATCCACTGACCGCCAAGTGGCGCACTCTCCTCATGCATGGAGAAATGTCTGAAAAACTTCCCCTGTGCTAGAAGGTCAAAAAACCTCCTGCGCACATCAAGGCTCGATTGCAGGACCTGTTGTCCCTAAGTCCAACATGCTATCCATTGCACTACACTTCTGGTGTCTCGCTTGGACTTGGACCACGAACAAGGTCTGGGGGACTTACTCCAAGGGAGCAGTGCATGCCCAACCTGTCCGTCAAGCCATAGCAGTGGCCATGGGGCATAGAAGAACAACAGTCGGGTGGCTCTCGACTCCAGTGAGAGGGAGCGCCAAGGGATTTACACGCGGGGCCAACTGTTGCTCTTGGCTGTGAGTGGGAGAAGGCTCTTGAGAGCTGTGACGGGGAGTGCTCTGGAGAGCTATGAGGGGGGATCGAGACAGGGAGGGACTTAGGCGAGAGACGAGATCGAAGCAAGTTAATTGAACCATTGTTTGTAAGGAATGAGAGCGAATTGTGAGCGAGTGTGACCACTATCTGGTCATGTGCCTACTGCTTGCGTGGTTTGCCACACAGTGTGGCGAACCACACAGAGCGCACGCAGCTTGCTCAAGAAAACATCAAGCGTAGCCCAGGAACCCCGCATAGCGTGACAGACACAATGCGACAGCGCAGAACATTACACACATGGCCCGACAGGGCAGGTTGGAGCAGAACGTGCAGGACTAATCTAGGCTTGCTAACCAATTGAGAGTTTTTTGATGCTTTAACAGAGTGCTTTGTGGCCTGTTGCTTTGTGTCGACGACAGGCGGTGAGGCGAGCAGCACTTGCATCATTGACTCAGGAGCCACCTACCACATGACCTGTTTTTTGGCACTAGTGGGTGTGAACACATCCTCAAGGATACCCACCTCTCACTGAAGCACGCTACCACTGTTTAGGGCAGCCAATGGGCACCAGTGATGAAGAGTGTGGAGCACAAGGATTATGGAAAAGAGTGGGCAGAACATATTGCATTCAGAAGACCTGAATCAAAACATGTTTTTGTTCATTGATATAGTCAGATTACATCAGATCCTTATAGTTGTAATATAAGCTTTCCAATGCATCCAAGCACGCCCAAATCAGAGCTTTAGAGCCCCTGCTATGGCCGTCGAAGCAATCCTTGGTGGAGCTACCCACCCTGCCTTGCTCTTTAGGCAACCGGAGGCGCTTCCACGGACTCTTCGGAGCGCCTTTCCTTGCCCAGAAGTTAAGACAAGTTTCATCCTGGTCAAGGAGGTCCTTATAGTTACTTCATTCATGCCCCTGGTGCATTTGGAACCGTTGTTGATGAACTGGGGTCACTGGCGGTGGATTATCCTGCCACCCATGGCAGATACCAAATTCCACCCGCCCAAGACCCGCAATTCTGGCTAGGCTAACTTTATGCATACTCACTCAAATCGAGCGATTCAAAGTTCGATCCTACATGGAAAACTCCAAGGAATCCAAATCCCCTGATTTCCTGGTTTGACCACTCAATAGTGGTCAAACCAGGGAATACAATCAACGACACTCATGGCAAGGGGCACACTATGTCAACAATCTCTCTCTTGCACCGCAGCCTTGATGCCCTGTCCTTGGAATCTGTAGCATTTTTAAGCCTCACACCGCAGACTCAGCTACATGCAGCTTGCGTCGTGCCTGTCCTTGGGCTGTGCCTTGGTCGCTTAGTGCCACAATGCATACCAGCCACATCTGCCTTTGCCACCAAGTCTTGCGCGTAGTGATGATGGATCTCAATGTTCTTAGTCCTCCTGTGCGGCACAAGCTTGTGGATCAAGCTGATGGCACTCATGTTGTTGACATTGAGTATCGTTGGCTTCCTTTGCGGCACCCTGATCTCCTGTAGCAGTCAAAGCGGTCACAGTGCCTCCTTTGCGGCTTCTGCAAGTGCGATACATTCCACTTCGGTGTTGATAGTGCCACACAGTCCTGCTTCCAGCTTGCCCATGAAATTGCTGCACCACCAAGAACAAACAAATACCCTGACGATGATTTTCTGTCATCCACATTACCAGCCCAGCCAGCATCGGAGTAGCCGACCAACTCGAGGGAATCGTCGTGCGCTCCCCCTCCAAACACGAGTCGCGACTGTTTTGTCGCCTTGAGATAATGGAGGATCAGCTTCACCGCTTGCCAATGCAGTGGCCCGTGGTCAGCAACATAGCGGCTCACATGGCCTTCCGTGAAATCCAGGTCAGGTTGCGTCGCCACCATGGCGTACATGATAGTCCCCACAGCGGACTGGTATGGCACACTTGCCATCTCCTTCTCCTCGTCAGTGCTTGGCCCCATGCTGGAGCTCAGCTCACATGTAATAGTCATGGGTGTGCCAATGGGGTTGGACCCCTCCATGTTGTAGCGGTAGAGCACCTCTTGCACATACTTTTTCTGCCCCATGTCCAGCGTGCGTGCCTTGTGGTCCCTCTTGATGGCGACGCCAAGGTAATACTCGAGCTCGCCCATGTCGGTCATTTGAACTGACCGTCTAGCTACAGCTTCACGTTCACCAATTCCTCCATGTCAAAGGACACAAGGATCAGGTCATCCACGTAAAGGACCACGATCTGGTGCAACCTTGGCTGCTTCTGCACATACATCCATTGATCCGCTTTGCAGTGCTTGAAGCCAAGCTCAACCATGAAGCCATCCGGTTTCAGGTACCATATCAGTGGTTCTTGCTTCAACCCATAGAGTGCCTTGCAAAACTGGCACACCTTTCCTGGCGGGGCGTCCACCCCCTCCGGCACCTCCATGAGAGACTCCTTGTCGAAGTCGCCATGAAGGAATTCGGTTTTCACATCCATTTGGTGGGCTTCGCAGTCACATACTGCTGCCACCAAGAGGATGGAGCGGATGGAGGAGAACTTTGCCGCCGGTGTAAAAGTTTCATCGTAGTGCTCACCCATTCACTGAGGGTATCCTTTTGCAACCAGCCATGCCTTCTACCACTCCACCTTCCCCTCTTTGGTGAGCTCCTTCTTAAAGATCCATTTACAACCGATGATTTTTGCGCCCTCTGGCCTGTCAATCTTCTGCCAAGTGCCATTCTCTTCATGAGAGGAGAGCTTAGATTTTACAGCTCCCTCCCACTCAGCCCCATCCTTCCGCTGCAATGCCTCCTTACGGTCTTGGGCTCCTCTTACACAAAGAACGTTTGAGCAAACGTAGTCCAGATGCTCTCCACGGAATTGTACCGTTTTGTTGTCCTCCTTCTGTGTCTGCTTCTTCAAGGTTGCTGCTGTTGCTATTGTTTTTGTCCTCTCGCGGTGCGACTCACACCGTTGTCCTGCTCCCCCTCTCTTGGAGACTCTGTATGTGCGGGCTCACTCCTTGTCTCCTCGTTCAGTTCCACTGCTGTCGGTGCTTCAGACTCATTGTCTGACTCGGCTGCATGCAAATCAGCTGTTCTCCATCCCACAGGTGGTCCCCGCAGGTTGAAGTCACTCGGTCGTCACCGTCTTTTGCATCCTTTGGTGTCCTCCCCTCGAGGAGGGGCAGCCACTCCCCCCGCTTAGAGAGACCTGCATCCCTTTCCATCCAACGGCTCTCTTCGTCACTCTTCACAATCTGCTACCTCTGGGGGTCAAAGAGCTGGTACGCATTGCTCCCGCTCTCGTACTCGACGAAGATGCACCGGCGAGTCTACGGGTCCAGCTTGCCCCGCCAGTCCTGTGCCTACACAACACCAAGTGTAACACAGCCAAACTTGGGGAGGTGAGACACAGTTGGTTTCCTCCTACTCCACACTTCTTATGGCGCCTTTCACACCTTGCACTCCACGTCTTTCAGTAGCTTCGTCGACGTCAGGTTCATGATGTACGCCGTTGTCCGTGCCACCTCATCCCGGTACCACTACGCAAGTCCGGCATCGCTCAACATGGACCGGACCATGTCAAGGATGGTGCGGTTTGCCCTCTCGGTAACACCCTTCTGTTGTGTTTAATGTGGCATATTTTTCTGCAATGGAATCCCCATGCTCCTCATCCCTGGCGAGCAGCCCTCGTACTCGCCACCATTGTTGCTCCAAAATACCTTCACCTTCAACCCTCTTTGCCGCTCCACTGCCTCCACAAACTCCTGCATGCATGATAGGAGGTTGCTCTTCGTATTGATGATGTAGAGGTAGATCTTGCGGCTATGATCATCAATGAAGGTCACGAAGTTGTGAGTACCCCCAATGGAGCTCGAAAATGGTCCACACACAACAGTATGGACCGCCTCTAACTTTGCCAATGCACGCGTCCCTTTGCCATCAAACGGCTGCCGTGTCGCCTTGACGACCACGCATGGCTCACACATGGCATTCTTGGCTACGTCAAGGCCCTTGCACCACTTCCTTCTTTTCTATATCCCTCATAGTTGAGTGAGCAATGTGACACAGACAGCGGTGCCATACGTCCAGGTCTCCATCATCCTTCTTCGTGAGGTGGACGTCGTTGGGCCCCGCCCGACTGCCAAGGATCTTTGCATGGAGTAGGTACAGATTGTCCTCTTGCATTTTGCATGCAATTACCTTGCCGTTCCCCTCGTTGCGGATGATGGGTTCCTTCTTGTTGAAGAGCACCTCAAGCCCTTTGTCGGTAAGGCGGCTCATTGACAGAAGATTTGCCCCAAAACTGGGCATGTGGAGCACGTCATGAATGGTGCTCATGACAGCCTCCCTGTTGACATCCATGTGGATGTGGACGTTGCCTTCACCTGCAGCCATTTCTGTTTTGCCGATGGCCACCATCATTCCCCGCTCTGAGTTGCTATAGGTGACGAATGGCGCTTGGTTGCATTGCGTGTTGTGGCCCGATCCGGAGTCAATCACAGAGCCTCCCAGATCTGTCAAGCCTGTAGACTCCTTCGCCATCATTACGAGGGTGTCCTTCTTTCCAGCCTTCCCAGGCTGGTTTGACTTCCTGTTGGGGCAATTGCGTGTGTAGTGGCCTCCTTTGCCACACACGTAGCACTCCCCCTTTTGTCACCTTTCTTGGTGCCCTACTTCGTACCCTCCCCCTTCTTGCCTCCCCCTCCACCTTGAGGGCGGACGGCATAGGCGGAACTTGATGTTGCCCCGCTTTCTCACCCACCATGTTGCATCCATTCATTGCGGACGTACACAGCCACGTTCAGATACTTCAGCTCATCGGCAAACCAGCCGCCTATAACGGTGATCCTAGGACTCCAACTTTCCTGTAAGGCCATGAGAAGGATCATGGCTTGCAGCTGAGGGTCGACCTTCCATCCGGTGGCTGTGGACTTGGGAGTAAGGGACTCAATCTACTGCATGATCTTGATGATGTCGTCACCTTCGTTGGCTCCGAGGGAGACAAGCCTCTTGAAGACAAAGAGGCGGTTAGCAAGGTTGGTGGAATGATTGATGGTGCAGAGCTTCTTCCAGGCCTCCGTGCATCCTTGCATCAATGCGCTCTTTGTCGAAGCTAGCACTAACACCAACAAAGCAAGCCCCTTCTTGTTTCGCTTCTTGTACTTGTTTACTTCCTCCGGAATCGAGGTATCTAGAAGGGTGGTCGCTTTGCCATTGACCAGGTCAAGCAGGCCTTTCTCAAGAAGGTGGACCTCGAACTGCCACCTCCACAAAGGAAAGCTTTTCCCATCAAACTTCAAGACAGCGCCGATGCTCTCTTGCTCGGTCGTTGCCATGGCACGTGGCGGTAGCGTGCAAGTTGTACAGCTAGGCACGTGGGCCCATAACCCTTTGTTCGCACTAGTGGGTGCAGAGGCACCCTCAAGGATGCCTAGCTCTCACTGATGCACGCTACCACTGTTTAGGGCAGCCAATGGATACTGATGGTGAAGAGTGTGGAGCACAAGGATTACAGATAGGAGTGGACAGATCACATCAATTTCAGAAGAACTGAATTGAAACATGTTTTTGTTAATTAGTATAGTCAGATTACATCCAGTCCTCATTGCCTGTAATCTAAGCTTTCCAACGCATCCAAACACGCCCAAATCAGAGCAGTAGATCCTCTGCTATGGCCGTCGAAGCAACCCTTGATGGAGCTACCCACATTGCCTTGCTTTTTAGGCAACGGGAGGCGGTTTGATGATGACTCGTTGGAGCATCTTTCCTTGCCCAGAAGTTAAGAAACGTTTCATCCTGGTCAACGAGGTCCTTATAGTTACTTCATTCATGCCCCTGGTGCATTTGGAGCCCGTTGGAGACAAACTCGGATCACTAGCAGTGGATTATCCCACCACGCATGGCGGATACCAGATTCCACCCGCCCAACACCCAAATTTCGAGCTAGGCTAACTTTCTGAATACTCACTCCAATCGAGCAAGTATTAAAAGCTTGCTCCTGTAAGGACACATTCAAGAAGTTTAAATCTAAAATCAGATTATGTTTTTGACCACTCCTGAGTGGTCAAAACAGGGAGTACGATCAACGGCACTCATGGCAAGGGGCACACCATGTCAACACTGTCATCGTAGTGAATTCCTGGTGCTCGGTCCCGTTGCGTCCGTTTGGTCCGTTCCCACAGGGTCTGGTCAGTCATTGTCTGTCTAGGGTGTCAAGGTGGTGTACTTNTAAATAAAAATCAGACTGTAATTTTGACCACTCCTGAGTGGTCAAACCAGGGAGTACGATCAACGGCACTCATGGCAAGGGGCACACCATGTCAACACTGTCATCGTAGTGAATTCCTGGTGCTCGGTCCCGTTGCGTCCGTTTGGTCCGTTCCCACAGGGTCTGGTCAGTCATTGTCTGTCTAGGGTGTCAAGGTGGTGTACTTTGATGGTCCATCTGGCCCCTTGTACATTTCCGATGTGCTCTTCGTTTGTGCTCATGAGCTCTTCCTGCTCTCTGTTCGTGCTTGTACTAGGATGGGTCTCTTTCTGGAACACTCTGTTGACTCTGCCACTATGACTGTTTTCCAATCTTGTGCCGTTGTTCTTTGTGCCTCAATCATTGATGATCTGTATCATGTGTCCCGCTCCACTTCCTTTGCCTCCTCACCTTCCTCTGCATCTGCACATGTGTTTGTCACTGGTGTGCTCTCTCTAGAACACCAGCATTTCCTGCTGCGCAGCCTTTGCCAAGTGAGCTCAGACATTGTGTCCAAGCTCATTCAGACTCAGCCAGCCCTCGGCCTTGATGTGGTTTTCTTCAAGAATCCATCCAAGACTGACAATATCTTCTACACTCAAGGTAAGATGCATCACTGCACTTACCCTGACTCGACTTCCTAGGCACTGCGTCTGCGTGAGTTAGTCCACTCGGACCTTCTCGGTCCCCTCCGTATTGAGTCTCTCTCTGATCGGTTCCGATATGTTCTTACCCAAACCGATGACTTCAGCCAGATGCGGTGTGTCTATAGCCTTAAAGAAAAGAGTGATGCGGCACTAGCGATCCGCCTGTAGCTTGTGATGACTGAGCATCAGTCTCGTCATACCCTGCACACATTCCGCTCGGATCATGGTGGAGGGTTCTTAGGCGAGATTGATGCCTACTTTGCTGAACATGATGTTTTTCTCCAGCTCTTTACTCCTTCTAAACCACAGCAGAACAGTGTGGCTGAGCGTTGGAAGTGAAACAATGAAAGGCAGCCCTTACGGATATAATCAAACTCACCAAAAGCCGCTAGGCAGGACCAATTGAATGTGAGGGACAAGTTGTAGGCTGTAGAGAAGCATGTGAAGTTGTGTAGAGAGTGCAAATGGCTGGTTTTAGTCATGGATGAGAATGTACATTAGCACAGCTTTCTACCTTTCCTAAGTACACCTCATTTGGCACATGGAGATGGAAGAACCACTCAATCAAAGTTCACCTCCTAGCACAGTCCTAGCCTAGCGGGATGAGCGGCAGTCACAATCTCACACACACTCTTACCATCCCTACCATGTGCACGACCAATAACATTGGTGGGGACCTTCCTTGAAGCTTCCTGAAGGTCCTCCTAGCACCTTTCTACCTTGAAGGCTGCTTCAAACCGACCTGGCCAATAATTCCGGCCGTCATTGGTGCTGGTAGTACATGAGCCGTAACTTGAACCAGACCCATTGCCACTAAACCTTCAAAATCCATATCTCCCTCAAACGGACTCCGAATCGAGTTCGGAAAAGTGCTGTAGAACAAGGAAAACATCCATTATTTATCTTTGTGCCTGATGTTTTTCATCGAGCAACCCACTTTGGTCACTTTTTTTGGCACCCCATATCCAACATTCTCCCACTTTGCGAGAATAGAAATCACACGTGTCCACACTGTACCCTCAGCTGCTGAAAGCAATGTGCTGCCAACGGCCTGGTCAAGAATTGCCAGCAGCTCACACAGCCACACTGCTTCCTTTGCTGCTTCGCTCAAAGCGATGTACTCTGCCTCACAAGAGGAGAGAGCAACAGACTCCTGCTTCTTACTCCTCCAACTGATTGCTACTCCTTAAAGTAAAAACATAAAACCACTAGTCAATCTCCTTGTGTGCACATCTCCGACCAAATCTGTGTCACTGTAGCCGATGAGGATGGGGCTGTTGTAGCCGTTAAAGGTGAGGCTAATGCTGTTGTTTCTGTCGAGGTAGTGCAGCACGCGCTTGACGGCTGCCGAATGTGGCACACCCGGGTCAACGCAGAACTTGCTTACTGCTCCCACTGCTTGGCTGATGTTGAGGCGCGTGCCAACGGCTGTATACATGAGGCTCCTGACTGCTGCTTGGTATAGTCTCACCTCCATGCGGCTGCTATGATGCTTGCCGTGAGTTGCCTGCATGATGCTTGGGTTTGCTTCTACATCCAGCGGTGTCACCACCTTCCATGCACCGCTCATGTTGAAGCGCTTGACAATGTCGCTCATGAAAGTGCTCTGCGATAGCTCCAAGGTCTGCTGCTGCTGGTCACGCTTCATCTGGAGACCCAGGTAGTAGCTCAACTATCCCATGTCCTTCATGTTGAATCTTGTTGCAAGGGAATGATTAGAATATCCAAAGAGAGGCTTTAAGTCAGAGGCAATGAGCAAGATATGAGCATAGAGCAGGATGATGACCTGGCTTGCATCCTTTGTGCGCCCATAGGCTGCATGATCTGCCTCACTCCACACAAAACCAAGGCTAGCCTGTTGCTCATCAATCTTGTGGTACCATGCACGCGGCATTTGCTTCAGGCCATAGAGTGCCTTCACAAGCTTGCACACATGATCCTCCTACCCTTCCACCACATACACCTCTGGCTGCTCTATGTACACATCCTCCTCAAGGTCACCATTAAGAAATGCACACATCACATCCATCTGGTGCACCTCCCAATCCATGGCTGTGGGAAGAGCAAGGATTGCACGGATGGAGGGAAACTTTGCGACGGGTGCAAACGTCTCGTTGTAATCTACACCCTCAGTCTGCGCATACCCCTTCACAACCAGCCATGCTTTGAACCTGAGGACCTTACCATCAGCACTGCACTTGTGCTGGAAGATCCACCTGCAGCCAAAGAACCGGCTGCCATGTGGAGCTTCCACAAGAGTCCAGGTCTCATTCTTCATCAGTGCCTTGTACACAACGTCTGCTGCAGTACGCCACACTGCGGCACGTCTGCATCGTCACTGCGCATGGCTTTGTTGAATGTCGTTGGGTTGTCAACGACATTGAGGAAGAGGAGTTCGAGGTCAAAATACTCCAGTGGAGATGAAAAAGTGTACATGTTCAGCATCTCCTCCGACAGCCTCTCTTTGCTTGCGAGGCACTCGGATCGCCATAGTGGTTCCATAGGACCATCTGCACCATGGTTGAGGCATGTAGACCTCTGTAGCAGCTATTGTTGCTTGCTCGGCTGCTCCTCCTTGTCTGCTTTGGTTGCCGGCTGCTTCACCTCCTCAAATCCCTCTGCTGCCCTGCCCCCCCCCCCCCCCCCCC
>SZWC01010513.1:7575-19074 GCA_023375785.1 Penium margaritaceum | reverse complement strand
CCTCTCCTCCCCTTTACTTCTATGGATGAGAGGGGGGGTCACCCCCTCCCCCTTGGCAAAGGGGCAAGGAAACCCATCCTCTCCATCTCGTGGGGCGATGGCATTCCGCTCAGCCTGTCGGGCTTGCGTGTGATTGCTCGCTCATCCGACATCGGTGGGCTTGTCGGGCATGTGGGGGCCATTTTGTTGCAAAACCCTTTCATTTTTTCTGCATGTAGTCGTCTTGACAGAGCTGCTCTCGGCTGTTAGCTCCGTAGCTCTCGGCCATCTCGCTCTCTCTGCTGATCGGGCGGCGTTTGGACGGACTGGCCCAAACATGTTTTTTATGCTGTTGATTGCATCAACGGCTAACACAATCCGTTGATTTCCAGATCCGACGTCTGACTGTTTCTGACTCACACATTTTTAACCTTCAAAATGGTCCGTACACTACAAGCGGGTTCAAGTGATGACCAGAGCACTTTCAGCCAAAAGAGAGGCGGGATTATTGGCCAGGACGGCTGTGAACGGCCTTCAAGGACAAAAGCCGGTTGGAGGACCTCCAAGAGACTTCAAGGAAGGAGCAGATCACAATTGTTGGCCATGCAGGTCGTGTGAGAGATAATTCTCATGTGTGCCAAGGTGACTGCCGCTCATCCCGCTAGGCTAGGAGAGGGTGAGATTGTGTTTCATACTTCCCTTGAGGGTAAGCACGTGGAACATCGTGTGAAGGGGGTGCTCCATGTTTCGGGGCTGGCAGATAACTTCCTCTCTGTCTCATCTCTTATCTCCAAAGGCATGCAGGTTCACTTTGTGAATGGTGGCTGCACCATCTCTGCTAGTGCAGGCCGTGTGCTTGCAAAAGCAAACAAGGAGGATGGACTCTACCATATCTATGTGGCATCGGAGAAGGAAGCCGACTCAGCATTGGCGGCGAGAGAGGGAAAACACGACATTGGTCTGTGGCACGCCGGCTTGGTCACCTCAGCTTTGATGCAATCATCTCCATGCAGCAGATGGTCCGCGACCTGGAGCTCAAGAGGGTGAAGCAGCCTCGTGCATCGGCTTGTGAGAGCTGCATTGAAGGGAAGCAAGCTCGCTCTCCTTTTATGGGGGAAGGGAAGGGGACGAATGGACTTTTGTCACTCGTTCACTCTGATTTGTGCGGTCCCATGCCATCACAGTCCTTGTTTGGCAAGTTGTAGTTTGTCACACTCATTAGTGACAAGTTGAGGAAGACGTGGGTGTCCTCCTTAGCTGGAAAGTATGAATTCTTTGATGCTTTCAAGGTGTGGATTGCTACTACACAGAATGAGCGAGGCAGGCGGTTGAAGGTACTTTGTACCGACGGTGGAGGAGAGTAATGCTCTACCGATTTTCGCAACTTCCTTAAGGGTGGCGGGATCAGGCATGAGGTCACCCCACCTGGAACTCCGCAGCTGAACGGCGTGGCTAAACTCGTGAACGGCACGTTCATGGAGCGTGTTTGCAGTATGCTCCAAGACGCGGAACTCCCGCCAACATTTTGGATGGAACTAATCAGTACTGCTGTGTACCTGAAAAACCGGAGTCCCACGCGCGTCGTGCCACTGATGACGCCGTAAGAGGCATGAACGGGACACAAGCCAACAGTAACGATCCTAAAAGTCTTCGGGTGTGGCGCATTCGTGCACCTATCTGCCGGCAGCCATAACAAGGTGGACGCAAAATCGTTGAAGGCTGCCTCCCTTAGCTACGACACCATGGGATACCGCCTCTAAAACCTCGCCACATGCGACATCATCCGTAGTCATGACGCGGTGCTTCAAGAGGAAGTTCAGGGCTGCAATTGGAGCCCTATGTCTGTAGTTCCATTTGCTCTGGTGCTTGTACCTAATGTGGGAGAAGAACTGGTGGCAGAGATGGGCGGTGTGGAGATGACAGTGATAGCGGCAACGACAAGGAGGTGGAGGGAGCTGAGAAGGAGAAGCAGCCAACAGCCGAATGTGATGAGTAGGAGCAGCAAAGCAACAAACTGCAGCTGCCACGATGGTCCGCTCACATCAACAAAGGTGTTAAGGACAGTGGAAAGCAGCTACGGCGGTCCGAGAGGCTTGCAAAGAAGCATATGCAACAAGGGGAGCGGCTAAACCTTTGCACCGGTCCACCACCAATGGAGTCATCTGACCTCGAGCTTCTCTTCCTCACCATCGCCCATGACTCAGCCACATTCTCTGAAGCCATGCACAGGCCGAGGCGCCAGTTTGGCATGCCACAGCGGACGAGGAGTATGGGGCACTCATGAAGAACGACACATGGACCCTGGAGGAAGCTCCACGTGGCAGCCGGGTGATCAGATGCCGGTGGATCTTTAGGGGCAAGCGTGGTGTGGTTGGTAAGGTGCTCAGGTACAAAGCACGGTTGGTTGCAAAGGGGTATGTGCAGACTGAAGGTGTGGATTACAATGAGACATTTGCACCTATCGCAAAGTTACCATCCATCCAGGCAATCCTCGCTCTTGTTGCTGCTATGCACTGAGAGGTATAGCAAATGAATGTGACGTGTGCATTTCTGAACGGTGACCTCGAGGAGGATGTGAACATGGAGCAGCCGGAGGGGTATGTGGCAGAGGGAAAAAAGGATTTGGTGTGCAAGCTTGTGAATTCCCTTGACGGCCAGAAGCAAGCACCGCAAGCATAGTACCACAAGATGGATGAGCAGCTGGCTGAGCTTGGTTTTGTGCACAGCAAAGCCGACCATGCAGTCTATGGGCTCGTGCAAGAGGCAAACCAGGTCATCATCTTGCTCTATGTTGATGATCTGCTCATTACATCTGACTCTAAATCTCTTTTGGACTATTTGAAGCAGTCCCTTGCTGCCAGGTTTGACATGAAAGACATGGGAGAGTTCAGCTACTACCTTGGCCTTTAGGTCAAGCGCAACCGGTAGCAGCAGACTTTGGAGTTGTCGCAGAGCACGTACGTGAGCAACATCGTCAAGCGCTTCAACATGGCAGGAGTGCGCAAGGCCGCAACACCACTGGAAGTGGGAGCGAAACTAAGCATGACGTAGACTCCCCACGACATGCAAGAGAGCAGCCTCATGGAAGCAGTGCCGTACCAAGCATCAGTTGGGAGCCTCATTTACGCAGCAGTCCGCACGCACCTTGACATCAGGCAAGCAGTGGGAGTGCTCAGCAAGTTTAGTGTGAATCCGGGCGTGCCGCATTGGGAAGCAGTCAAGCACATGCTGCGCTATCTCCAGAACAGCAGCAGCTTTTGCCTCACCTTCAACCGCAACACCAGCCCCATCCTCATAGGCTACAGTAACGCAGATTGGAGGGCTGACCTGGACACAAGGAGGTCAACTAGTGGGTTCGTGTTTGTGCTCGGGGAAGGTGCAATCAGTTGGAGGAGCAAGAAGCAAGAGTGTGTTCCCCTCTCCTCCACCAAAGCAGAGTACATCACCCTGTGTGAAGCAGCAAAGGAAGCCGTGTGCCTGTGTGAGTCTTTGGCAAGCCTTGGACAGCAGCAGACCACATCAACCACCATCTATTGTGACAACATGAGCGCCATTGCTCTGACCGAGGGCGCATAGTTTCACGACTGTACCAAGCACATCGACCTGCGGTATCACTTCATCCACAAGCTCATGGCAAAGCAGGTGGTGCAGATCAAGTTTTGCCCTTCAAGCATGATGTTGCCAGACTTCCTGACCAAGCTGCTGGCAGCTCACCGCTTTTAGCAGCTCAGGGGACAGTGCGGACTTGTGTGATTTTTATTCTTGCAAAGTGAGAGAATTCTGGATATGAGGGTACCAGAAAGTGACAAAAATAGGTTGCTAAAAAAATCATCTGGCATAATAAATGCATAGCAGATGATTCACAAATTCCAACGCACTTTATGGAACTCAATTCGGAGTCCGTTTGAGTGAGATATGGATTTCCAAAGTTTGGAGGTCATGGGTCGGGTTCAAGTGACAACCTGAGCACTTTCAGCACCAAGAGAGGCAGGATAATTGGCCAGGATGGCTGAGAGCAGCATTCAAGGAAAAAAGCCGGCTGGAGGACCTCCAAGAGATTTCAAGGAAGGAGCGGATCACAGTTTTTGGCCATGCAGGTCGTGTGAGCCATAGTTCTCATGTGTGACAAGGTGACTGCCGCTCATCCCGCTAGGCTTGGAGAGAGTGCTAGACAGTGAACTTGAACAGAGTGCATCTCAGTGCTCTGTTAGCCAAACGAGACAAATAAGGGCCTGTTAGAAAGCTGTGAAAATACATTTTCTCACTCAAGAGTCAATTCAGACATTCGCATTCTCTGCAAACCTTCATTCATTTTCGTGATTTCTGTCTGTGCAACCTGCTACTCCCTCTCACAATCAGTTGGTCCTGCCTAGGCGGCTCTTAGTGAGCTTGATCACCTCCCTGAGGGCAGCCCCAGTTTACATCAAGCGGCAGGCACATGGATGAATGCACCGTACCCGAACACCTTTAGGTGCATGACAGTCGGCTTGCATTCCGTCCACGCCTCCTCCGGCATCATCAGCTGCACGACACGTGTTGGGCTCCGGTTTTTCAGGTACACGGCAGTGTTGACTGCCTCTACCCAGAATGTTGGCAGGAGCTTGGCGCCCTTGAGCATGCTGTGGACATGCTCCATGAGCGTGCGGTTGCCACACTCAGCCACATCACTCAGATGTGATGTTGCGGGTGGCATCACCTTGTGTCGGATCCCGCGGTTCTCGAGGAAGTCATGGAAGTATTTGGAGAGGTACTCGCCTCCGCCATCAGTGCAAAGCACCTTCAAATGCCTGCCACTCTCATTATGTGCAGCAGCCACCCATGCCTTGAATGTGTCAAAATATTCATCCTTCCCGGAAAGAAAGAACACACACGTCTTTTGTGATTTGTCATCCATAAGCATGAGAAAGAAAAGATCGCTGGACATGGACTGTGATGACTTGGGACCACACACGTCAGAGTGCACAGGAAAGAGAAGCTCGGCTACCGCCTTCCCCTCCCTTGTGAATGGATTGCGTGCTTGATTCCCTTCAATGCAGCTCTCGCAGGAAGACACACCGGGCTGCTTGACCTCCTTCAGCAGTAGGCCGTTCATTATGTGTTGCATGGAGATGATTGCGCCAAAGCCCAGGTGTGCAAGCCGGCGATGCCACAGGCTGATGTTGTTTTTTCCCACTCTTGTAGCTGCTCCTGAGGCATCTCCTTTCTCCGATGCCACAAAAGGAAGGTAGAGGGCATCGTCGTTGTCTGCATTTGTAAGCACCTGGCCCACACGTGCTGAGATGGTGCAAGCAACATTCGCAAAGCAGACCTGCAGGCCTTGGGAGTTGAGAGAGGAAACAGAGAGGAGGTTCGCTGCCAGCCCCGGAACATCCCCTTCACACAAAGTTCCACGTGCTTCCCCTCAACAAAAGCACCGAAGACAATCTCACCCTCTCCCACCGCCATCTGCACATGATTGTCACCCATGTATAGTCGGCGAGGTTCAATGGCGGTGTAGACAACAAACCACTCCCAGCAATAGGTCATGTGCCGAGTGGATCACGAGTCAATAATCCAGAAAAAGGCAGTGTATGCAGAGACATGTAGGACCCGGATGGTGCTCAAGAATCCAGTCTCCCCATCAGTGGCTTTGGCGGAGGCGTCGGGCTGTTTCCCCGCTCCTACCCCAGCCGCATGGTCTAACTTCTTTTTCCAGCATTTGTGCACCCAATGGCCTGTCTTCTTGGAGTAGTGGCACTTTCCCTTCTTCTCTCATCCACCCCCCCCCCCCCCCCACCGTTGGTTGATGCAACACCACCCCTATGACTCATGTTGGTGACAAGGGCTACGTCCAGTCTGCTTCCTCCTTCTACCTCCATGCGGTGCTCCTCCTCGAACAACAGGCTCTTTTCCACGTCATCAAGCAAGAGCTTGTCAGCATGGTGGTCCAAGGCAACAATGAGAGGAGTGTAGCTACTAGGATGGCCAGAGAGGATGGTCAGCATGAGAATACGTTCCATGACAGGGTCCTCAATCACAGCAAGCTGGTCAGCCAAAGCTTTCACCATGTTGAGATAATCGATCATGGAGCCTGACTCATCCATCTTCAAAGTGTGAAAGCGATGACATGGCTGCATGTTCATGAGGATTGAATTGGAAGCAAATGTTAACTCAACCTTGTTCCAAACCTCTTTTGGGGTGAGGATGCTGCGGACAAGGAGTTGCTGCCATCCGGCAAGGTGCAGGTAGATGGTGGTGAGGGCGTGGTCCCGCTTCTCTTGGTGGGTACGGGACTCGGCAGTGGAAAGGGAGTATTCAACAGAGTCAGCCTCACTCACAAGGCTCTAGATTCACTTCTCCATTAGCACCATATTCATTTTTTTTTTCTAGTTGAAGAAGTTCTTGCCTTCGATCTTGGCGATGTTGACGCTGGCCACCACAGAAGCGGATGTTGTCATGTTGACTGCAATGTTGGCCAATGAACGGCCTCTTTCACACAACCGTGTGCAATGGATGCCTCAAATACAAGGTAAGGCCTTGATCTATCTCTGACACCACTGAAACAATCAAAGGCAGCACTCAGGGAGGTGATCAAGCTCACCAAGAGCCGCTAGGAAGGACCAATTTTATGTAAGAGACTAGTTGTAGAGAGAAAAACATGGAAGCATGTGAAATTGTGTAAGGAGCACAAATGGCTGGTTTGACTTGTCGATGAGAAATCATACTAGCACAGGTTTCTAACAAGCCAACGTATGCCTCGTTTGGCACATGGAGCTGAAAGAACCACTCTGTCAAAGTTCACCTCCTAGCACACTCCTCGCCTACTAGGATGAGCGACATTCACACTCTCACACAAGAGAGTTACCATCACTGCCATGTGTAAAACCGTTAATCTTGGTGGAGACCTTTCTTGAAGCTCCCTGAGCTTCTCCTGCCACCTTTCTACCTTGAAGGATGCTCCAAACCTCCCCGGCCAATAATTCTAGCTCCAATTGGTGTTGGTAATGCAGGAGCCGTCACTTGAACCGGACCCATGGCCACCAAACCTTGAAAATCCATATCTCTCTCAAACAAACTCTGAATCAAGCTCTGTAAAGTGATAGAAGACCAAGAAAACATACTATTTTCATATGTTTTGCCTGATGACTTTTATCAAGAAACCCACTTGGCACCCCATATCCAACAGGAAACGCACCATGGAGGATGAGGTTCAAGCTATGCGTTTGAATGCGGTCTTCCAAAGTCCTTTGTCTTTTAGGACTTCTCCTACATGATGTGGTTCTGGAACTGCTTGGCACATGGTCCACTCCTAGACCATGTCACGCCATAGGAGTTGTGGTTCGGCCATCGTGCTGATCTCCGTCTCGCTCACGTTTGGGGGTCCCTTGCTTGTGTCTGGTACACCGAGGACCAGTAGGGGTCCAAGGTCTCACCTCCGGGACGCATATGTACCTTCCTCAGCATCTCCCTTCTTCTCCCTTGGAGTAGTGGCACTTTCCCTTCTTCTCTCATCAGGAATGGCTGCCGAGGCGTTACTGCTTGAAGGACCTCGGGGCGATGAAAACAACATAGAAAGAGAAGTAAACTTTGGTATGTGTTCAGCAGTGACGTGCAAACGGTTGTGATAACAATGCATTGAAAGCCAGATCGTGTCTCGGATCTCAACTCGTCGACGCGTGGATGTTTTTTTCAACCTCGAGCACCTCAGCTTACGAGCAACAAGACAGTTTGCAAGATTACGGAATGGTCAATGCATTTCATGTAACCAGGGCACATCTTGGTTTCTTCTAACAGGTGATTGCTGGGCAGATATGGTCTTCCGAAGGCTGCTTCAAATTATGTGGCTTTATTTAGGTATCGTACGGTAATCTCTGCGATGCCAACATGCGAGATGGTGATATTCACCATAACTGCCGTGTTTTTAAACACCGCTAGTATCGCGTGCTTTGTACGGCGAGAGAAGGATAGCAGAACCAGCAACGGTGAACACCCTCTTTTCTCGCCATCTTAAGATTTGTTTCCAAGCAGTAAGGGACCGTGTCGATGCATTGCGATGCTTCAGCAATGTTAGCATTGCGATGAAGTCGCGGTTCGCTATAGTAATGCGCTGTTTATATGCATATAAACATCGAGAAAGTACAAATCGGTACCTACAACAATCTGTCTCCACGCCAGCCGGGAACCGCTCTTCTGACTTTGCGCGCAATGTCCTACAACGGCCCGAAATGCCTTCTATCCCGATGAACATCGGGATAGAAGGCAGTATTTCTGCATTTCGACTTTCGTACTTGTTGCTTGGTCATTTCCGATAGCGGAACAAAGGACATTTCAGTGGTTGTACTCGGCGCGATAAAAAGGCTTCACCCACGGGCAGCCGTCAATAATCTCCAGATTCACTTTCAATCACTCGATTCCTTGCAAAATGTATAATTCGGAAACCGGCATCACGAAGTGAGATGGTGGAAACATGGGCGTCGTTCGGCGGCCCTTTTTTTTGTTGTTGTCGTGGGTCGGAGCCTGTTCCCGCTTGTCGGTGGCGGTCTAGCCGGACGGAACATGTCTCGGGCAAAAAACATTTATTACCGCTTTTCTTCCTTGTTGTGGGGCCAGGTTCGGCAACAAGTCGCACAAACTTTTGTGACAAAATGCACTAAAACATCGCCAGTTTCAAGATATTGCAACACGTTTTTTTGTAGACTTTTTGGAGCACATTGAAATTTCTGCCCGTCTTTCAGCCGCTAAGATTGTCCGATCCACCTTGATCTACATGGATGAAATTTCTAGCTTTATACTGGAGTAGCCCACTGGGCTTCGGCTCCGCCAGCGCTGGGCGCCGTCGAGTTGATCGGTTTGGACATACGCAAAACTTCCCGGGCCTTACCTGCGCGATATGCCCAAGCAGTCAGGAATGGCAAGGTCGTCGGTTCCACTCCGGCATGTGCTACAAAATGTTGAAGTAGGCGACAAAAAGTGTGGCAAGACACTCCATAAAAGCAGGGAAACAAATATACACACAACAACAACAACAAAACACACAACAGAGGGAAACTAGCTCGGACCCACGACAACAAAAAAAAAGGGCCGCCGAACTAGGCCATGGTTTGCCGTGATGTAGTGATTTTTCAGTATCACAGAGCAAACCCGAGGCGCACGATGCAGAAATCAGCAACATCACGAGCGTCAAAGAAGATGTCCTTGAGTTGTGAATCAATGCCGGCAGAGGAAATATACCTGACGCCAGCACTGCAAAACACGTCAGGTAAAAGTGCGACATTGTTGTGTTTGGTAGCAAAGGTTACCGCAAAAGGGCAACCATCTTCATCGAGATGCTGGCCCCATAATGCATCAAAACGGTTCCTAAGTCAAACATCGACTTCTACGGCCGTGGACGTGCTCTTAGGTTGTTGACCAAAGTCCTGCCGTTCGCTCACCAAGCCGCCAGTCCGCCAGCTGCTGCATTGGACTGCAGCCGCAGCCCCGCACCTAAACATTGCCCGTGCAACCAGCGCTGACCTCACGGCAGCTGCACGGAGTAGCAGCCGTAGTAGCCACGGCGGGCAGCAGCGAGCGGCAGCCGCAGCCAGCAGCTGCTGCATTGGGCTGCAGCCGCAGCTACCAACCGCAGCCACAGCCGCCACTGCCCACTCGCAGTGGCAGCTGCGGAGCCGCAGGATCGGCGACAGCTGCCTGGAGCAGCAACTGCAGCCACGGCAACGGGCAACAGCGAGCAGCTGCGGCAGCCATATGCTGCGTGAGTAGGCAGCAGTCGCCAGAGAGGTCACACAGCACCTACAGCGTAGAGCAGCAGCGACGGCAGCAGCAACGGTACTCCGCCGTCAGCTTCACTCCTTGGTCTTCCCTTCCCCCTGCTGGCTGGGTTCCCCTCTACTCCTGGGCTGGGTGGAGGTGGTTCAGGTACAACGGTGGTCCCAAACAGCCCCTCCCAGATTTCCCACGCCCACTGGGGCAGGGGAAACGCTGCCGAAATTTTTTCGGCAGCGTGGGAGGGGTCCAGCGACAGTTTCCAGGCTGAAATAGGCCTCTCCCAGATTTTCCACGCCCACTGGGGCGGGGGAAACGCTGCCGGAATTTTTTCGGCAGCGTGGGAGGGGTCCAGCGACAATTTCCAGGCTGAAAATAGGCCTCTCCCAGATCCTCCACGCCCAGATTCTCCAAGCCCCCCCTCCCTTGCAGAAGTGCCCTACCGAGAGCGACAGGGCTTGTCGAAGCTAGCAACGACAACTCACCACCACCCGGGCACGAGGCGGGTCGGCGTCTTTGCACCCTCGGCAGGCGCCTCCCGAGGCGCACCTCCGAGGTCAGCACCAACCACGTCAGCCCCCATCACCTGGTGACCTCCCCTACCCCCTACCCTTACCCCCATACACCACCTTTGCCCCCATCCCCGCACCTACCTGCCCTCTTCTCCCCTCCTCCCTCCCCCACCTCCCTCCCCTCCCTCTTCGCATCCCCCGCACAATTTCCCTCTCTTCTCTAGACCCTCTAGCCCCTCCCGAACTCCCTCTGTCTGTCTCTACCTCTGACCCTACGCCCCTGAACATGCCCACCCCAGACCCTGACCATAACATGGATGCCTCAATACCAAGCACACAACTCATCCCCCTCACGCACGATGAACATCAATCTGAATCCCCCCTCTCTCTTGTGACTGCACATCCCCAGCCCCCTCCCCTCCCCTCCCACACCTTGCCCATCCACCTAAGTAACCCCTCCCCCCCCCAGGCCACTCCACTCCCTCTACCCTCACTCCCACAGGATGCTACTCAAGCGCTGCAAACTGCCGCCACACTAGGCAATGAGTCAATCCAGGCTAGCGTGAATGCCGCTGGCCTTGCCGCTTGCTCATGTGCGCACAGCATGTCCCAGTCCCTTGCCTTGTCTGACCGCGTCGTGTCTACAGCTCTGGCAACAAGCGCAGCCAATGCACAGGCCGTTGCACAAGCCTCAGCCGCATCTGCTGCTGCATGCAATGCACACTCCCTCGCCATCGCGGACAGGGCCATCATGTCATCCAATCACTCAGCAACCACCGCGATCCAAGCGCAAGCAACTGCATTGCACGCAGGCCACGCAACCACTGCAAATGCTCTTTCTAACATGGCAAATGCAGCAACGCGACACGCTGACCTAGGCTCGCACGCTATCAATGGCGCCCTCCACGTAGCGCAAGGCTCGACTGTCTCTGGATTCCACCTTGGACACGCTGCAATGTCCGAAGTTGGAATCCTAAGTCGCGAGTCTTTGGCTGTATCCAGTGAAACCGCACGACGCACACATGAACTTGCAGCACACTCCACCGCCCTGCTCGCAGACATCGCTAAAAGCGCAATCACTGCACGCGCGCAACCAACACCACTCCCTATCTCTCTCGATGCTCTCCTTCTTGCTGCATGCCGCCCTACAGCACCACCCCCTCCCTCTACCGCCCCTCTCCTTCCACCCAGCCCCCTCCTTGCTCTCCCGGCCCCAACCGCACCAACACCCCCTCCTCCAACTCCCCCAACCCATCTGCCCCCAACC
>SZWC01010512.1:88529-99450 GCA_023375785.1 Penium margaritaceum | reverse complement strand
ATGGCACACTCCTAGTGGTCACATAACCCACAAACCCATGGAGAATCGCCATGTGTCCATGGCTAGCACACAAGGATCTCACCTCACCTAAAAAGTAAGGAGAGGTACCTTTATCCTAGTCAGTACACCCTGACAAGGCAATCCTAAGACCAAGGACCTTTTTGGATATTTCTCCCATCAGGTCTTGACCCTGGACCTCTTGCCTTTTTTTTTTCTCAGGCTAAGGCATGGAGTCATCACCCATGCCCACCCAGACATCGACGGTCCATGACCCCCGAAACTTCGAAAATTCATATCTCCCAATCCGACCGTTGAATCGGCCTCAAACTTGGACCGTAGACATTTTTCCACCTGATCTTTCCAATGGTGAAGTCGGATCGGCGATCGGAGCAGGCATCTGGTACTTTCCTGGAACTTGCTCCTGTGGACCTGAAGCTGAGCCAGATGGCTCCCTTCCCAACATGGAGCAGCCGGAGGGGTTCGTCATGGATGGCCAGGAGCACCTGGTCTGCAAGCTGCAGAAGTCGCTGTACGGCCTCAAGCAAGCGTCGCGTGCTTGGAACCAGAAGTTGGATGCGGCGTTGCAGTGCATGGGATTTGAGCGCAGCGAGTATGACTACAGTGTGTATCGCTGGCAGCATGAGCATGAGATCCTCATCATCATTGTCTATGTGGATGACATGCTTCTCCTTTCCAACAACATGTCTGCACTCCAGGAGTTCAAGGAAGCCATGTAGGAGCGCTTCCAGATGTCTGATCTCGGGGAAGCATCATACTTCCTCGGTATCCAGATCACACGTGACCGCAAGTCACGCTCTCTCTCGCTGCAGCAGAGCCGCTACATCAAGGATGTTTTGCAGCGATTCGGCATGGCAGAGGCAAAACCCATCGGCACGCCGCTGGAGACGCGGCAGTACCTCGTGAGCTTCAATGGAGAAGCAAATGCAGCTGAGCGGCAAAAGTACCAGAGCGCCGTCGGCAGTCTCATGTACCTGATGGTGGCAACCAGGCCGGACCTCGCACAGGCTGTGAACGCTGTGAGCCAGCACATGGCTTATCCCGGACCGGAGCACCAGAAGGCAGTGAAGCGGATCTTCCGCTACCTTGCGGGAACCATCAACATCGGCATCACCTACAACGGCAATGACAACAGCATCATCGGCTACACAGACGCAGATTGGGCTTCAAACCCTGAGGACCGCAAGTCCATCTCTGGACATGTGTTCCTCATGAATGGTGGGGCCATCAGTTGGTGCAGCAAGCGGCAGGTGGTCGTGGCCACCTCGAGTACAGAAGCTGAGTACGTATCTCTCAGCTTTGGAGCCAAGGAAGCAGTTTGGCTCCAACGTCTCATGGCAGAGATGAGTGGGAGTACAGCAGTTCCAGTTCCTGTGCGCGTCGACAACCAGAGCGCAATCGCACTCGCCAAGAATCCTGAGCACCATGCACGCACCAAGCACATTGATATCGCATATCATTTTATCAGGCACATGGTGCAGGAGAGTGCTATCAAGCTGGAGTTTACTCCAACCAGCAAGCAGGTCGCTGACTTCTGCACCAAGCCAGTGACTCGTGAGAAGCAGCAGTTCTGCATGAAGGCATGTGGACTCAGCCCACTCTGACTGCGGCAAAGTGGGAGATTGTTGGGAAAGGAGCCATGTGGCTCAATTTCAGGTCCACAGGAGCAGGTTCCAGGAAAGTACCAGATGCCTGCTCCGATCTCCAATCCGACTTCACCATTGGAAAGATCAGGTGGCAAAATGTCTACGGTCTAAGTTTGAGGCCGATCCAACGGTCGGATTGGGAGATATGAATTTTCGAAGTTTCGGGGGTCATGGACCGTCGATGTCTGGGTGGGCATGGGTGATGGCTTCATGCCTTAGCCTGNAAGTTTGAGGCCGATCCAACGGTCGGATTGGGAGATATGAATTTTCGAAGTTTTGGGGGTCATGGACCGTCGATGTCTGGGTGCGCATGGGTGATGGCTTCATGCCTTAGCCTGAGAAAAGAAAAAGGCAAGAGGTCCAGGGTCAAGACCTGATGGGAGAAATATCCAAAAAGGTCCTTGGTCTTAGGATTGCCTTGTCAGAGTGTGTTGACTAGGATAAAGGTACCTCTCCTTACTTTTTAGGTGAGGTGAGATCCTCGTGTGCTAGCCATGGACACATGGCTATTCTCCATGTGTTTGTAGGTTATGTAACCACTAGGAGTGTGCCATGAGAGCATTCTCTAGCTCTCTAGGTCGTGTGTGAGTGGTCAGCCTGATTGCTAGGCTGATTTCCTCCCTTGTGTGAGATTATGGACTCTAGTGTGTGAGCCTTAGCCTCCATGGCTAAGTGGTGTGGCTTGTGAGAGGGCTGACTTGCCCAAGCTCTAGCTCTATATGTACTCCATCATTTTGAGTGATTGAACAACCATTCTTCAGCACAAGTGATGCCCTTCCAATCACACATGCTCGCTGCTCCAAGGCTCCCTCTCTCCTCAAGTTCCAACAATCAGACTGCCGACGGCGCTGTGATACTTCTGCCGCTCAGCTGCATTTGCTTCTCCATTGAAGCTCACGAGGTACTGCCGCGTCTCCAGCAGCGTGCCGATGGGTTTTGCCTCTGCCATGCCGAACCGCTGCAAAACATCCTTGATGTAGCGGCTCTGCTGCAGCGAGAGAGAGCGTGACTTGCGGTCACGCGTGATCTGGATACCGAGGAAGTATGATGTTTCCCTGAGATCAGACATCTGGAAGCGCTCCTGCATGGCTTCCTTGAACTCCTGCAGTGCAGACATGCTGTTGGAAAGGAGGAGCATGTCATCCACATAGACAATGATGATGAGGATCTCATGCTCATGCTGCCAGCGATACACGCTGTAGTCACACTCGATGCGCTCAAATTCCATGCACTGCAACGTCGCATCCAACTTCTGGTTCCAAGCACGCGACGCTTGCTTGAGGCCGTACAGCGACTTCTGCAGCTTGCAGACCAGGCGCTCCTGGCCATCCATGACGAACCCCTCCGGCTGCTCCATGTAGATCTCTTCCTCCAAGTCACCATTCAAGAATGCCGTCTTGACATCCATGTGGTGAACCTCGAAGTCCTCAGCTGCTGCATAAGAGTGGAGCGTGCGCACAGAGGCAAACTTTGCAACAGGGGCAAACGTTTCTGTGTAGTCGATGCCCTCCTGCTGCGAGTAGCCCTTGGCGACCAGCCTTGCCTTGTACTTTTCCAGGTTACCATCTGCTCCCCGCTTCTTCTTAAAGACCCACTTGCACTTGATCACCTTACATCCTGGTGGACGTTCGATCAGCTCCCACGTGCCGTTCTCCAGCTGCGACTGTATCTCCTGCTGCACGGCTTGCGCCCAATCTGCTGCATCCGGTGCAGCCATGGCCTCCTTGTATGACGTTGGCTCCTCTGAATCTGCTGCAACTGCGACGTTCATCTGTTCAGGTTTCTGCAGCATCCAGAAATGGCCGTGCTCACCAGGCTTTTAGCGCACCCTAAGAGGATACCTGCGACCTGGTGCTGGAGCGTTAGCAGGTGGCTGGCGTGGTGCTGCTGGCACAACTACTGCTGCTAATGGTGCTACATCTCCCTCCTCTGCTTTTGCCGATGAGGCTGCTGTATCTGCAACATCAGACATGGGAGAGTAGAGTGATTCTCCCTCTATCACAGTAGAGGAAGGATCAGGAGAAACTAGGTCAGGAAGAATTTCTGCTCCAACCGTCTCGTCAGCTGCTGGTTCTGCTGCCTCTTCACACACGATGTTGGTGCCGATGACGTTGCTCTCATTGAAGACGACATCCCTGGAGATGATGACGTGGCCTGTATCCCTCTCGTAGAGGCGATACGCCTTGCTTGCCACGTCGTAGCCAATCATCAGCATCTGCGCACTCTTCGCGTCCCACTTTTGCCGCTTGTCTTTTGGCACGTACATGTGCGCAAGGCTGCCAAACACACGAAGATGACCTACGCTTGGCTTCTTGCCGAACCACGCCTCGTACGGCGTCATCTGCTCCAGGGCCTTGCTTGGACTGCGGTTCTTGATGTAGACCGCAGTGCTCACAGCTTCAGCCCAGAAGTCATAGGTGAGCCGGACCGCGTCCAGCATGTTGCGCGCCGACTCCACAATGGTACGATTGGCGCGTTCTGCTACACCGTTCTGCTGCGGCGAGTATGGCGCGGTACGTTGCGCCTTGATGCCAGCTGCTGCGAGGTAGTCTCGGAATTCCTTGCTGAGGTACTCTCCACCGCGGTCGCTGCGCAACGCCTTGATCTTCTTGCCAGATTGGTTCTCCACCATGGCCTTGAACTCCTTGAACCTGTCAAAGCACTGGTCCTTGGAGGAAAGGAAGTACACAGCAGTGTAACGGCTGAAATCATCAATGAAGGTGAGAAAATACCTAGACCCTCCAAAGCTTTGGGTCTGCATTGGTCCGCACAAGTCCGTGAGGACCAGCTCCAACACCTCTTTTGCACGCTCCCCTGCTCCAGAGAACGCCTCGCGGTGTTGCTTCCCCTCCAAGTATCCGATGCATAACTGCTGCTCAAAATTAGAGATGGTAGGCAGGTCACGCACCATCTGCTTTGCTTGAAGCTGCTGCAAGGTGCGCATGCCAATGTGGCCGTAGCGCGCATGCCAGATCACACCATCTGTCGCCTGCACCACTGCTGCAAGACTTTGCTCACGCGGGATCTTGGTCGCCCCAAGCAGGCGGTACATGTCGCCCTCCTTCACCGACTTGGCCAACTCCTCTCCTGTTTCCTTGTTGAGGATGTAGCCATAGTCATCATCGAAGACAACGCGCACTCCTGTGTTGGTGAGAGAGGACACTGAGAGAAAGTTGAACGCAGCATCAGGCACATACAACACGCCATGGAAAACTCCCACTTCAATGCCACGCGTGGTCTCCAACCACATCTCCACAATCTCAATCCCCTCAACATACACCACCGGATCATCACCCAAAGCAATCGGCCGAGGAGGAATGGAGAGCAGCTGTGTGAACCACTCCTTGTGGTATGTCAGACTCTTGGTACACCCCGAGTCCTTGTACCACGCCAGATCCGCCTTTTCCTTCTGCGACATGTCAGACTACGCCATGAAGAGGCGGTCGCGCACCTCCTTGGCGACGTTCATGTTGCCAAAATGGCGCACGCTAGTCTGGTTCTGCTGTTGCTGCTGCTGCTGGCGTTGCTGTGACTGCTGCTGTTGTTGTTGTGGAGATTGCTGCTTTTGCTGCTGCTGCTGCTGCTGCTCTTTCTGGTCCCTCTTGAACTTGAAGCACTCTTTCTTGTAGTACCCCTCTTTCTGGCAATAGTGGCACTTGCCCTTCTTCTTGCCTCTCTGTTGCCCGGACTGCTGCTACTGCTGGTTGCGTGAACCCATGGCCATGAAAGCTTCTTCACTGCTGCTGCCGCCATTGTGCTTTGCCGCATTGCGCCACAATTCCACCTGCACCAGGTGTGTGCAGATGAAGTCGAGGTCGAGAGTTGGCTGGCACTCTAGCGTCTCTCGTACCGTGTCGTAGCTGGTTGGGAGTCCCCTCAGCAAGAGGAGGATGAAGCGCATCTCTTCCACAGGATTGCTGGCCGCTCAGAGGTGCTTCGCCAGCTCCTTTGCCTTGTCCAGATACGCCTCCATCCCTTCACCACCCTGCATTTTCAGCGCCATCATCTTTTCCTCCAAAAGCATGAGGAATGCAGGATCCTTGCTCTCATACTTCTTGCACAACGTGTCCCACCCCTCCTTTGCAGTAGCCTTGTCACTCACGTACTGAAGATGCGGGTTGGAGATGGTGTTAACAAGCAACCTGTAGGCCTGCCTGTCCTTCTTCTTCCACTCCTCGTACGTCGCTGGTACAGCTGCAGAAGAACCCGCATCTGCTGCACCTTTTTGCGGCGTCTTCCCTGCCACCACCTCCGCTGCGGTGATGCGTTTTACCTGTGGAACTGGAGCCGGCTCGTCGCCGCTCACCACCTCCCACAAGCCCCTCTCGTCCAAAAGGAGGCGGGTACGGATCTTCCAAAACGTGAAGTTGGCATGTCCCTTCAGCCTCTCCAAAGGCTGGGCTGCTGTCACAACGCTAGCTGCTGCCATTTTGAGCCTTGGTGATGCTCTGCGCTGCCCTTGGATGGCGGCGCTACCCCTGCTTCTGCTGTTGCTTCTGACAGAAAACTGTCTGACAGAAAATGGACTGTAGGTGCCAGCAGACTGGGAATTTTCAAAAACTGAGCCCACCACCGGAAAATTCAGCTCAAAACCTTTCAGATCGACCCATAAAGCAGGGTCATCAACAGGGGATTTTGAAAGATATGCCCTCTTGAAAACAGGGTATGCTTCTGCTCCTACTCCAACTCAGACCAGCCAGTTTGTAAACAGCGTTTCTCCCAAACGAATCAATGGAATGTAAATATTTTTGCACCAATGGAAAGCTTAGGAAAAATACTAGAATTCGCATGTGCCACGTTTTAAATTTGACAAAGAAATGAGAGACTTATGGTCATCACAAGGCGACAGTCTTACTCATGGAGAAGAGTGTAGCCCTGGCCGACCTCGTTTTGAGCATAACTCTCAATCCGACCATTGGATCTTCGCGATCTTGGGCTCGTTGGAAGTCTTGTGTCGTGATCTTCAAGATCCTGTGGTCGATTGTCAAATCTGGTGAAGGTTTTTACCCAACCCATCACTCTGAAAGTGACGGCATGTGCTGGCTGGAAATGGCAGAACTTGGCTCTGATACCAAATCTTGGAACTTGACGAGAGAGGGAGTCTTGGAGCAGCGAGCATGTGTGATTAGAAGGGCATCACTTGTGCTGAAGAATGGTTGTTCAATCACTCAAAATGATGGAGTACATATAGAGCTAGAGCTTGGGCAAGTCAGCCCTCTCACAAGCCACACCACTTAGCCATGGAGGCTAAGGCTTACACACTAGAGTCCATAATCTCACACAAGGGAGGAAATCAGCCTAGCAATCAGGCTGACCACTCACACACGACCTAGAGAGCTAGAGAATGCTCTCATGGCACACTCCTAGTGGTCACATAACCCACAAATCCATGGAGAATCGCCATGTGTCCATGGCTAGCACACAAGGATCTCACCTCACCTAAAAAGTAAGGAGAGGTACCTTTATCCTAGTCAGCACACTCTGACAAGGCAATCCTAAGACCAAGGACCTTTTTGGATATTTCTCCCATCAGGTCTTGATCCAGGACCTCTTGCCTTTTTCCTTTCTCAGGCTAAGGCATGGAGCCATCACCTATGCCCACGCAATTATCGACGGTCCATGATCCCCGAAAACCTCGAAAATTCATATCTCCCAATCCGACTGTTGGATCGGTCTCAAACTTGGCCGGTAGACATTTTGCCACCTGATCTTTCCAATGGTGAAGTCGGATCGACGATCGGAGCACGCATCTGGTACTTTCCTGGAACTTGCTCCTGTGGACCTGAAACTGAGCCAGATGGCTCCTTTCCCAACAAGCGCCGGCATCCAAGGACAGCGCTGAGCATCACCAACGCTCAAAATCGCAGCAGCTGGTATTGTAACAGCAGCTCAGCCTTTGGAGAGGCTGGAGGGACGCGCTAATTTCACGTTTTAGAAGAGGGTTCGGTCACCATATACCCAGTTTTCGGAACTATAGAGCTCATTTGCCCGTCGTCGGTTGGAAAATAATGCAGGTATCAATGGACCGTCGAAAATAACGCAGGTCTCAACGCCGAGCGAGAAAGCAACTAGCTGCCCACGCGGTTAAAAAAATTACTCATCCGAGAATGTAGATAAATTAATAGCTCCATAGCCCACGCACTATTCGCTCAGTCTTGAATAGTAACGGAGCAAAACCCCTTTGTTTAAGCGCAGGTCCATCACCAAACCTCCGGCGGTGGTCCGGCAACCAAGATCGTGGAAAAATATTGTCCACAAACCCTGCTTTGTTGGGCCTAGGTTCGACGCATTTCGCTACACGTTTGTGCAGCAGTTGCAAAAGAACTCTGTGTGCGTGGACGCATACGACACGTGTCATCGCACATTTTTCTGACGAATGATATGTCGCCGCTACAGCCAACCGACGAGATCGTCGACAGCGTGGATCACTACGTAGTACGCCAACCGCTACCTTTTTAGTGACAACGACCACTTTTGATATGACGTACTCAAAAGGATACGAAAGGCAAACTGTAGCTCGAACCGAGCCCATGAATGGAGTTCATAACGTTAGTCTACGGTGAATTGGTAAGCTGTCATTCACGACGTTGTATTCAATCGCAGGCCATGGCGTCCTAGCACCACTTGTAGGTGATGTCGAGGATACTAGCCACATGGACCTGTACGATGCGCGGATCGGATGGATTAACATCAAGCACATGTGGGACTCCAAAGGACTCGGCCCATGTCCAGCCGACCCATACACCATGTACTGGCTGATGGGTGTCAAACCGCCGCATCCCCCTTTTGCATGGTGCTCGCCTCACTGGCAGCCGTGGGTCCATCCGGACCCACTCTAGTGTGCGAGAATGTAGACGGAAACTTCTGACAGGAGAAGGAGTGTTGTAGACACGTTTTATTCGTCAACCACGGCTTCTTGTCAACTGTACAAGTCACCACTAGTGCTATCTTGACTTCTTGACTTGCATCATTGTCGCTTGCACACATGGCTCTTTCCGATCCGTTGAGGCTGCGAGGTCGTCTGATGCCGCCGCTCCAGTTTTGGAACGGAGGACCGGATGCTCCTAGATATGGTCCATGGGGCGAACTACTTCCTCCACGACCCCGTATGGACCAGTTTGATTCATAGGTCGCGTGGAACAACATGAAAAGCCGCTGGGACTCGAAGAATATGGGCCAACCTCCAAGTGATCCATTCAACATGTGCGGCATCATGGGTGTGAAGTGGCCACATTGCCGTCCTATGTGGTGCCCTCCACACTGGCACCCATGGATGCATCCGGATCCTTTATGGTGCGCCAGACTCTGACCGCAGACTCCACACTGGCAGTCAGGCAATGTATGGCTTCATTTCAATACGTTGGAGTACATGTGCATGTTTTGGAACGTGAAAGAGCTTCTCGGTTCCTATGTGGGGCCCACCCCACTGGGAGCCATGGGTGCATCCCGATCCTGTATGCTCTGCTTGACTTTGACCGCGGACTGTGGTGTACGATAGGGTACATGCGACATTTTTACAACACATTTTATATCCATAGTACCCGGTATTCTTTCTATATTGTCATACTATTTTAATACCCACATGTCAGGTATATTACACACGAATCTAATGTGTCCTCCATGGTGGCATGCAATAACAAGTGCGTTATGTAGCACTTGCACATGTGGAACCTGGTGAATGCGCCTTGGTGGAAAACGTACTCCTATTTCTGCACGTAAGGATGTTGTACATCACAATATGAAGACCTGTACTGCACAAGGCAATATATGGCTTCATTTCAATACGTTGGAGCACATGTGCATGTTTTGGAACGTGAAGGAGCTTCTGGGTTCCTATGTGGACCCCACTCCACTGGGAGTCATGGGTGCATCCGGATCCTGTATGCTCTGCTTGACTTTGAACGCAGACTGTGGTGTACGATAGGATATATACGACATTTTTACAACACGTTTTATATCCATAGTACCCGGTATTCTTTGTTGGGAAAGGAGCCATGTGGCTCAGTTTCAGGTCCACAGGAGCAAGTTGCAGGAAAGTACCAGATGCCTGCTCCGATCGCCAATCCGACTTCACCATTAGAAAGATCAGGTGGCAAAATGTCTACGGTCCAAGTTTGAGGCCGATCCAACGGTCGGATTGGGAGATATGAATTTTCAAAGTTTCGGGGGTCATGGACCGTCGATGTCTGGGTGGGCATGGGTGATGGCTTCATGCCTTAGCCTGAGAAAAGAAAAAGGCAAGAGGTCCAGGGTCAAGACCTGATGGGAGAAATATCCAAAAAGGTTCTTGGTCTTAGGATTGCCTTGTCAGAGTGTGCTGACTAGGATAAAGGTACCTCTCCTTATTTTTTAGGTGAGGTGAGATCCTTGTGTGCTAGCCATGGGCACATGGCTATTCTCCATGGGTTTGTGGGTTATGTAACCACTAGGAGTGTGCCATGAGAGCATTCTCTAGCTCTCTAGGTCGTGTGTGAGTGGTCAGCCTGATTGCTAGGCTAATTTCCTCCCTTGTGTGAGATTATGGACTCTAGTGTGTGAGCCTTAGCCTCCATGGCTAAGTGGTGTGGCTTGTGAGAGGGCTGACTTGCCCAAGCTCTAGCTCTATATGTACTCCATCATTTTGAGTGATTGAACAACCATTCTTCAGCACAAGTGATGCCCTTCCAATCACACATGCTCGCTGCTCCAAGGCTCCCTCTCCTCAAGTTCCAACATTTGGTATCAGAGCCAAGTTCTGCCACTTCCAGCCAGCACAGGCCGTCACTTTGAGAGTGACGGGTTGGGGTGAAATCTTCACCAGATTTGACGATCGACCACAGGATCTTCAAGTTCAAGAGACAAGCTTTCCAACGAGCTCAAGATCGCGAAGATCCAACGGTCGGATTGAGAGTTATGCTTAAAACGAGGTCAGCCAGGGCTACACTCTTCTCTATGAGTAAGACTGTTGCCTTGTGATGACCATAACTCTCTCGTTTCTTTGTCAAATTTAAAAAGTGGCACATGCGAATTGTAGTATTTTTCCTAAGCTTTCCATTGGTGCAGAAATATTTGCATTCCATCGATTCGTTTGGGAGAAACGCCGTTTACAAACTGGCTGGTCTGAGTTGGAGTAGGAGCAGAAGCATACCCTGTTTTCAAGAGGGCATATCTTTCAAAATCCCCTGTTGATGACCCTGTTTTGTGGGTCGATCTGAAAGGTTTTGAGCTGAATTTTCCAGTGGTGGGCTCAGTTTTTCAAAATTCCCAGTCTGCTGGCA
>SZWC01010512.1:74340-88230 GCA_023375785.1 Penium margaritaceum | reverse complement strand
AACACCATCTCCAACCCGCATCTTCAGTACGTGAGTGACAAGGCTACTGCAAAGGAGGGGTGGGACACGTTGTGCAAGAAGTATGAGAGCAAGGATCCTGCATTCCTCATGCTTTTGGAGGAAAAGATGATGGCGCTGAAAATGCAGGGTGGTGAAGGGATGGAGGCGTATCTGGACAGGGCAAAGGAGCTGGCGAAGCAGCTGAGAGCGGCTGGCAATCCTGTTGAAGAGACGCGCTTCATTCTCCTCTTGCTGAGGGGACTCCCAACCAGCTACGACACGGTGCGAGAGACGTTGGAGTGCCCGCCGACTCTCGACCTCGACTTCATCTGCACGCACTTGGTGCAGGTGGAACTGCGTCGCAATGCAGCAAAGCGCAATGGCGACAACAGCAGCAGTGAAGCAGCTTTCATGGCCATGGGCTCACGCAACCAGCAGCAGCAGCAGTCCGGGCAGCAGATAGGCAAGAAGAAGGGCAAGTGCCACTATTGCCAGAAAGAGGGGCACTACAAGAAAGAGTGCTTCAAGTTCAAGAGGGACCAGAAAGAGCAGCAGCAGCAGCAGCAAAAGCAGCAATCGCCACAGCAACAGCAGCAGCAATCACAGCAACGGCAGCAGCAGCAGCAGCAGCAGAACCAGACTAGCGTGCGCCATTTTGGCAACATGAACGTCGCCAAGGAGGTGCGCGACCGCCTTTTCATGGCGAGGTCTGACATGTCGCAGAAGGAAAAGGCGGATCTGGCGTGGTACAAGGACTCGGGGTGTACCAAGAGTCTGACGCACCACAAGGAGTGGTTCACACAGCTGCTCTCCATTCCTCCTCGGCCGATTGCTTTNAAGTTTCGGGGGTCATGGACCGTCGATGTCTGGGTGGGCATGGGTGATGGCTCCATGCCTTAGCCTGAGAAAAGAAAAAGGCAAGAGGTCCAGGGTCAAGACCTGATGGGAGAAATATCCAAAAAGGTCCTTGGTCTTAGGATTGCCTTGTCAGAGTGTGCTGACTAGGATAAAGGTACCTCTCCTTACTTTTTAGGTGAGGTGAGATCCTTGTGTGCTAGCCATGGACACATGGCGATTCTCCATGGGTTTGTGGGTTATGTGACCACTAGGAGTGTGCCATGAGAGCATTCTCTAGCTCTCTAGGTCGTGTGTGAGTGGTCAGCCTGATTGCTAGGCTGATTTCCTCCCTTGTGTGAGATTATGGACTCTAGTGTGTGAGTCTTAGCCTCCATGGCTAAGTGGTGTGGCTTGTGAGAGGGCTGACTTGCCCAAGCTCTAGCTCTATATGTACTCCATCATTTTGAGTGATTGAACAACCATTCTTCAGCACAAGTGATGCCCTTCCAATCACACATGCTCGCTGCTCCAACGCTCCCTCTCTCCTCAAGTTCCAACATGTCGACGCGCACAGGAACTGGAACTGCTGCACTCCCACTCATCTCTGCCATGAGACGTTGGAGCCAAACTGCTTCCTTGGCTCCAAAGCTGAGAGATACGTACTCAGCTTCTGTGCTCGAGGTCGCCACGACCACCTGCCGCTTGCTGCACCAGCTGATGGCTCCACCATTCATGAGGAACACATGTCCAGAGATGGACTTGTGGTCCTCAGGGTTTGAAGCCCAATCTGCGTCTGTGTAGCCGATGATGCTGTTGTCATTGCCGTTGTAGGTGATGCCGATGTAAATGGTTCCAGCAAGATAGCGGAAGATCCGCTTGACTGCCTTCTGGTGCTCTGGTCCGGGATTAGCCATGTGCTGGCTCACAGCGCTCACAGCCTGTGCAAGGTCCGGCCTGGTTGCCACCATCAGGTACATGAGACTGCCGACGGCGCTCTGGTACTTCTGCCGCTCAGCTGCATTTGCTTCTCCATTGAAGCTCACGAGGTACTGCCGCGTCTCCAGCGGCGTGCCGATGGGTTTTGCTTCTGCCATGCCGAACCGCTGCAAAACATCCTCGATGTAGCGGCTCTGCTGTAGCGAGAGAGAGCGTGACTTGCGGTCACGCGTGATCTGGATACCGAGGAAGTATGATGCNTCCCCGAGATCAGACATCTGGAAGCGCTCCTGCATGGCTTCCTTGAACTCCTGCAGTGCAGACATGCTGTTGGAAAGGAGGAGCATGTCATCCACATAGACAATGATGATGAGGATCTCATGCTCATGCTGCCAGCGATACACGCTGTAGTCACACTCGCTGCGCTCAAACCCCATGCACTGCAACGCCGCATCCAACTTCTGGTTCCAAGCACGCGACGCTTGCTTGAGGCCGTACAGCGACTTCTGCAGCTTGCAGACCAGGTGCTCCTGGCCATCCATGACGAACCCCTCCGGCTGCTCCATGTAGATCTCTTCCTCCAAGCCACCATTCAAGAATACCCTCTTGACATCCATGTGGTGAACCTCGAAGTCCTCACGTGCTGCATAAGAGAGGAGCGTGCGCACAGAGGCAAACTTTGCAACAGGGACAAAAGTTTCTGTGTAGTCGATGCCCTCCTGCTGCGAGTAGCCCTTGGCAACCAGCCTCGCCTTGTACTTTTCCAGGTTACCATCTGCTCCTCGCTTCTTCTTAAAGACCCACTTGCACTTGATCACCTTACGTCCAGGTGGACGTTCAGTCAGCTCCCACGTGCCGTTCTCCAGCTGCGACTGTATCTCCTGCTGCATGGCTTGCGCCGAATCTGCTGCATCCGGTGCAGCCATGGCCTCCTTGTATGACGTTGGCTCATCTGAATCTGCTGCAACTGCGACGTTCATCTGTTCTGGTTTCTGCAGCATCCAGAAATGGCCGCGCTCACCAGGCTTGANTGCCGTTCTCCAGCTGCGACTGTATCTCCTGCTGCACGGCTTGCGCCCAATCTGCTGCATCCGGTGCAGCCATGGCCTCCTTGTATGACGTTGGCTCATCTGAATCTGCTGCAACTGCGACGTTCATCTGTTCTGGTTTCTGCAGCATCCAGAAATGGCCGCGCTCACCAGGCTTGTAACGCACCCTAAAAGGGTATCTGCGACCTGGTGCTGGAGCGTTAGCGGGCGGCTGGCGCGGTGTTGCTGGCACAACTGCTGCTGCTGGTGGTGTTACATCTCCCTCATTTGCTTCTGTCGATGAGGCTGCTGTATCTGCAACATCAGACATGGGAGAGTAGAGTGATTCTCCCACTGTCACAGTAGAGGAAGGATTGGGAGAAATAGGGTCAGGAAGAATTTCTGCTCCAACCGTCTCGTCAGCTGCTGGTTCTGCTGCCTCTTCACACACGATGGTGCCGATGACGTTGCTCTCGTTGAAGACGACATCCCTGGAGATGATGACGTGGCCTGTATCCCTCTCGTAGAGGCGATACGCCTTGCTTGCCACGTCGTAGCCAATCATGAGCATCTGCGCACTCTTTGCGTCCCACTTTTGCCGCTTCTCCTTTGGCACGTGCATGTGTGCCAAGCTGCCAAACGCGCGAAGATGACCCACGCTCGGCTTCTTGCCGAACCACGCCTCGTACGGTGTCATCTGCTCCAGGGCCTTGGTTGGACTGCGGTCCTTGATGTAGACCGCAGTGCTCACGGCTTCAGCCCAGAAGTCGTAGGTCAGCCGGGCCGCGTGCAGCATGGAGCACGCCGACTCCACAATGGTACGGTTGGCACGTTCTGCTACACCGTTCTGCTGCGGCAAGTACGGTGCGGTACGCTGCGCCTTGATGCCAGCTGCTGCGAGGTAGTCTTGGAACTCCTTGTTTAGGTATTCTCCACCACGATCGCTGCGCAACGCCTTGATCTTCTTGCCAGATTGGTTCTCCACCATGGCCTTGAACTCCTTGAACCTGTCAAAGCACTGGTCCTTGGAGGAAAGGAAGTATACAGCAGTGTAACGGCTGAAATCATCAATGAAGGTGAGAAAATACCTAGAGCCTCCAAAGCTCTGGGTCTGCATTGGTCCGCACAAGTCCGTGTGAACCAGCTCCAACACCTCTTTTGTACGCTCCCCTGCTCCAGAGAACGCCTCGCGGTGCTGCTTCCCCTCCAAACACCGATGCACAACTGCTGCTCAAAGTTAGATATGGTTGGCAGGTCACGCACCATCTGCTTTGCTTGAAGCTGCTGCAAGGCGCGCATGCCAATGTGTCCGTAGCGCGCATGCCAGATCTCGCCATCTGTCGCCTGCACCACTGCTGCAAGACTCTGCTCACGCGGGATCTTGGTCGCCCCCAGCAGGCGGTACATGTCGCCCTCCTTCACCGACTTGGCCAACTCCTCTCCTGTTTCCTTGTTGAGGATGTAGCCATAGTCATCATCGAAGACAACGCGCAGTCCTGTGTTGGTGAGAGAGGACAGTAAGAGAAGGTTGAACGCAGCATCAGGCACATACAGCACGCCATGGAAAACTCCCACTTCAATGCCACGCGGGGTCTCCAACCACATCTCCACAATCCTAATCCCCTCAGCATACACTACCCGATCATCACCTAAAGCAATCGGCCGAGGAGGAATGGAGAGCAGCTGTGTGAACCACTCCTTGTGGTGCGTCAGACTCTTGGTACACCCCGAGTCCTTGTACCACGCCAGATCCGCCTTTTCCTTCTGCGACATGTCAGACTTCGCTATGAAGAGGCGGTCGCGCACCTCCTTGGCGACGTTCATGTTGCCAAAATGGCGCACGCTAGTCTGGTTCTGCTGCTGCTGCTGCTGCTGCCGTTCCTGTGACTGCTGCTGCTGTTACTGTGGAGATTGCTGCTTTTGCTGCTGCTGCTGCTGCTCCTTCTGGTCCCTCTTAAACTTGAAGCACTCTTTCTTGTAGTGTCCCTCTTTCTGGCAATAGTGGCACTTGCCCTTCTTCTTGCCTCTCTGTTGCCCGGACTGCTGCTGCTGCTGGTTGCGTGAGCCCATGGCCATGAAAGCTGCTTCACTGCTGCTGCTGCCGCCATTGCGCTTTGCTGCATTGCGACGCAGTTCCACCTGCACCAAGGCTGGCACTCCAACGTCTCTCGCACCGTGTCGTAGCTGGTTGGGAGTCCCCTCAGCAAGAGGAGAATGAAGCGCGTCTCTTCCACAGGATTGCCAGCCGCTCTCAGCTGCTTCGCCAGCTCCTTTGCCCTGTCCAGATACGCCTCCATCCCTTCACCACCCTGCATTTTCAGCGCCATCATCTTTTCCTCCAAAAGCATGAGGAATGCAGGATCCTTGCTCTCATACTTCTTGCACAACGTGTCCCACCCCTCCTTTGCAGTAGCCTTGTCACTCACGTACTGAAGATGCGAGTTGGAGATGGTGTTAACAAGCAACCTGTAGGCCTGCCTGTCCTTCTTCTTCCACTTCTCGTACGTCGCAGGTACAGCTGTAGAAGAACCCGCATCAGTTGCACCCTTTTGCGGCGTCTTCCCCGCCACCGCCTGCGCTGCGGTGATGCCTTTTGCCTGTGGATCTGGAGCCGGCTCGTCGCCGCTCACCACCTCCCACAAGCCCCTCTCCTCGAAAAGGAGGCGGGTACGGATCTTCCAAAACGTGAAGTTGGCGCGTCCCTCCAGCCTCTCCAAAGGCTGGGCTGCTGTTACAACGCCAGCTGCTGCCATTTTGAGCCTTGGTGATGCTGAGCGCTGCCCTTGGATGGAGGCGCTACCCCTGCTTCTGCTGCTGCTTCTGCCAGAAATCTGTCTGACAGAAAATGGACTGTACATGCCAGCAGACTGGGCATTTTGAAAAACTGAGCCCACCACTGGAAAATTCAGCTTAAAACATTTCAGATCGACCCATAAAACAGGGTCATCAACTGGGGATTTTAAAAGATATGCCCTCTTGAAAACAGGGTATGCTTCTGCTCCTACTCCAACTCAGACCAGCCAGTTTGTAAACGGCATTTCTCCTCAACGAATCAATGGAATGCAAATATTTTTGCACCAATGGAAAGCTTAGGAAAAATAATACAATTCGCATGTGCCACTTTTTAAATTTGACAAAGAAACGAGAGAGTTATGGTCATCACAGGGCGACAGTCTTACTCATAGAGAAGAGTGTAGCCCTGGCTGACCTCGTTTTGAGCATAACTCTCAATCCGACTGTTGGATCGTCGCGATCTTGGGCTCGTTGCAAAGCTTGTCTCTTGAACTTGAAGATCAAGTGGTTGATTGTCAAATCTGGTGACGTTTTTACCCCAACCCGTCACTCTCAAAGTGACGGCCCGTGCTGGCTGGAAGTGGCAGAACTTGGCTCTGATACCAAATGTTGGAACATGAGGAGAGAGGGAGCCTTGGAGCAGCGAGCATGTGTGATTGGAAGGGCATCACTTGTGCTGAAGAATGGTTGTTCAATCACTCAAAATGATGGAGTACATATAGAGCTAGAGCTTGGGCAAGTCAGCCCTCTCACAAGCCACACCACTTAGCNAGGCAATCCTAAGACCAAGGACCTTTTTGGATATTTCTCCCATCAGGTCTTGACCCTGGACCTCTTGCCTTTTTCTTTTCTCAGGCTAAGGCATGGAGCCATCACCCATGCCCACCCAGACATCGACGGTCCATGACCCCCGAAACTTCGAAAATTCATATCTCCCAATCCGACCGTTGGATCGGCCTCAAACTTGGACCGTAGACATTTTGCCACCTGATCTTTCCAATGGTGAAATCGGATTGGTGATCGGAGCAGGCATCTGGTACTTTCCTGGAACTTGCTCCTGTGGACCTGAAACTGAGCCAGATGGCTCCTTTCCCAACAGTAACAAGTGCGTTATGCAACACTTGTACATGTCGAACCTGGTGAATGCGCCTTGGTGGAAAACGTACTCCAATTTCTGCACGCAAGAGTGTTCTATATCACAGTATGAAAACCTGTACTGCACAAGGCAATGTATGGCTTCATTTCAATACGTTGGAGCACATGTGCATGTTTTGGAACATGAAGGAGCTTCTGGGTTCCTATGTGGGACCAAGTCCACTGGGAGCCATGGGTGCATCCGGATCTTGTATGCTCTGCTTGACTTTGACCGCGGACTGTGGTGTACGATACGGTACATGCGACATTTTTACAACACGTTTTATATCCATAGTACCCGGTATTCTTCCTATATTGTGATACTATTTTAATACCCACATGTCAGGTATATTACACATGAATGCAATGTGTCCTCCATGGTGGCATAAAGTAACAANTCCACTGGGAGCCATGGGTGCATCCGGATCTTGTATGCTCTGCTTGACTTTGACCGCGGACTGTGGTGTACGATACGGTACATGCGACATTTTTACAACACGTTTTATATCCATAGTACCCGGTATTCTTCCTATATTGTGATACTATTTTAATACCCACATGTCAGGTATATTACACATGAATGCAATGTGTCCTCCATGGTGGCATAAAGTAACAAGTGTGTTATGCAGCACTTACACATATCGAACCTGGTGAATGCGCCTTGGTGGAAAACGTACTCTAACTTGTGAATGAAGCAGACGTTTGGTCAACTTTTACAAAATGACTACATTCAACCACCCTTTGGTCATTGGAACGGACCTGGTTTGCCGTTCACAATCCAACGCTGGACTTGTGGGGGTAGTGTATGGATCCATCCAATAATGTCGCACATGGGGCACAAGAGCACAAGCCTGGACAAAGCTACTGCAAAAACTGGATGAATGATCGTCTCTTCTTCAAGTTCGTCTTCAGCATCGTAGAAGACGTCTTCGAGATTGAACTCTCATAGAATATCCATCTCAAATGATTGTGGGAACGTGGTGTAGTACACATGGAGTTGTAGACACCTCCATTCCGTGTCCAACTTTGACAGCAAGTAACAAGTAGTGGCTCCACAAAGAAAAAAAGTCACAAGAGGTACTCTTCCCAGGAATACCATGTAGTCCATGTTGAAAGAAGGACAATGTTCCAGAGCTATATAAATGACTGTCATCTTGCTTTTCTACATTGCGAACGTCATTGTCCAGTGTATGTGAAAGTAGTAGTAATCAACTGTGTTCCTTATTACGTAATGCAAAACCTGAACGTTGAGGATGGATGTTCAAACCCAATTTTCTTCAATCACAGTTTTCCAACGGCTTGTAGGACTACATGGATTGGGGATGGATGTTCAACCACGTTGTCAAAGCACTAGCCTAACCATGACAGAGACAACTGACACAAGCACATTACATTTATGAACTCAGACCTAGGCAGGCCACTAACCAAGCCCAGCAGTGTGTTAGCCAACACTTGGTCTAAGTTGTTCTTCCTTCCACGCTTCGTCTGAGTTTTTGGCAAGCTTCCCTGCACTCCTGCACAGAGACATGGAAACGTAATTATGAAATGCAGGTCCGTGTATGCATCATTTGCAGACTTGTAGAACACAATGCAGACAACACTAGTTCAATGACTCACCTTTTATTCCTAGAGCATCCATTCCTCTGATGTCGTCATTCCGGACGTCTTATCGTCAGCTTCATCATCAGCCTCGTTTTCATCCTCCTCTTCTCCTGCGTCTTCCACTCCATGTTCCTCCATTCCGCCATGCTCCTCCATGAACCTGGCACTTTTAGCGTCGTGCTCTTCTTGTGTCAACAGTCCGGTCTCAGGCTCCGCCGCATATCCTAATGGACTACTCACAACCACTGTCGAGCACGTTGTCGTCGAAGTCATCTGCAGCTGCCTCACCAACCTCGTCGTCGACGACGACCCCCTGGATTCACCCTCCGGGTCGTAGTCGGACGCATTACTGTCGTCCGTAGCTGCCCCTTCCTCGCACCCTGTCCCTCCCTCTCTCGCAGCACGATCAGTTGTAGCCCCTGCTGCTGCCTCTCTCTCTGCGCGTAGTGCACCTACTGCTTCGTCAAGCCGTGGCGCGGGTGGGTTTGGACAGCTCTTTTTGGTGTGCCCCTTCCGGCCACACTTTGGGCACATGAAGTTGCGTTTCTATAGCGGCGAACGCTCCATGCGAGCGCTCCTTGGACGAGCGCGGCCTCGCCGCGGATCGGGCTGGCCCCAGCCTGGCGGCAATGGTTGGTTCAGTCTGGCTGGACTCAGTGTGGGCATAGGGTTTTTGTACGTGAGGCTCGTATACCGCACGGACTGGCCGCGACTGACGTGTACAGTCGGGTCCACACCTACCTCCATCATGAGCGCACAAGCATGCTGGCATCGCTGGCCGTACTCCCGCCACCGACTAAAGTGACATGTTCCCATGGCCAGGTTCACGTGCCGGCGCACATCAGTAGGGCCACAAACCATTGCCGCCGACGGCCCCTCCATCACGACATCGTAGTCACGTGCCACAGCGGAGCTGTGAAGCAAGCGTTTTGCGGGAACCGGGACTAGAAGCTTGCTGCACTTGGCTATCTTTTCTCGACGCTACGCCATGATTCCCTGCACAAAGTAGTAGACCTGCAGGAAGCAGTAGAACGGAAACAGCTTGCGCACGCTCTTCAGACGAGCGTTTAGCGACTCTGACGCATTGCTGGTAATATGCCCCCCGCGAGGCACGGGAAACATGTACGACATCCATTTCTGCAGTGGTATGCCACCGGTTCCGTCCCGGGCTGGGATGAGGTAGTCTACAGCTCTTTTGCTCACTGCCCGCAGATGCCGTGCAGCCCGGTGAAACTGCTCATGCCTAAGTGCCTGTGCGCACTTGTATGCCCAGTATGCCGCCTTTTTGTCGTACCTCTCTTGTACATTTCTGCGGAGGTGCCATGCACAGTACGTGAATGTTGCGCCTGGCAAATGTCTTGCAACCGCTTTCGCCAGTCCAGCTTCACGGTCTGACACAATGACTGCACCTGCAGTAGATACAGAGGGGTAAGCTCGAGCCAGTTGCTCGCAAAACCACAGCCATGTCTCTTCATTCTCAGTGGAGACCAGAGCCCACGCCATCGGGCATGCGTGGTCGTTTGCATAAAAAATCTGCGCGACCAACATGACCTGCTTGTGCCCATTCCTCAAAAACGTTCCATCCATTGTCATGATTCTCTCGCTGTACTCCAAGCCAAGTCGGGTGGCGCCAGGGGCCACAAATGCCCACTTAAACTTGTTATGTGTGTCTTGCTCTGCCACAGCATGCGTTGCCTGATCAACACGTTTGAGTTGCATGGATACATAACCACGGTGTCACAACTATGGACTGGAAAATGTGAACAAAGATGACAGTGAATGTGACGTACCATGCCACAAACGTGACGGGATGTACCTCTTGACACAAGGCTAGAAACATGGTCCAGGACTTCGCCTTCGTGTCACCCATGTGGTATGCCTGGGCCATTCTTCGTACACGATACTGAGTACTGTTGGCGACTTGAATGCCCGATGCTTCCTTGATGATGGTCCTCAGCATGGCACGAGGCGTTGTCGGATCCCTCGCCATTTGCTGCGAGAAGTGCCGGCAATCCAACGTCTGGTACGGGCGGGGCTCCTGCGGCCAATAGTCGGGATGCAACAGTGGCCCTCTCACACGTAGGACAGCTTTACCGCCCCGAACTTGGAAGACACCACTACGCGTACGTGTCATGCGCAACCACGTCGCACGGCCTCCACACAGCGCACGTCGATCCGTGCGGGCTCGCTCCGCACCCATTGAAGCCCAAAGCGGTTTGCCACCACGTAGTCCTCGATGGCCGCTCTACAGGCCGCCATGTTGCGAAACTTCTTGCCCTCCACCAGTTCGTCATCATCTGCTTTCCGTTTCTTTGTCGTGGACTCGAGCGAGCTCTCGGACGTGGCTGCAATAGGAGACGATAGCCAGAGTGGAAAGCATAGTCGTCTGTCGAGAGTGGGTAGGAAGATGTCCAACAAGAACATGAGAAAGCGATGTTCCGCAATCACTAGGTACGCACAGACAAGTATATGCCCTACACAACGGCCACAACAGGGATATAAAACATGAGGATAGTGAAGCATTTAAAAACCAGGACACACACATTACCAGTGGATGCACTAGGACAAATGACATGATGCCTTGCCCATGATTAGGTGTATGGAGGAGCCTCGGTCTGCTTCAGGGAGCGTGGCTCCATTTGAAACAACCGCATGCTCTCAGTGGCCTCTTCGTCAAAACGTCTTTCCCATTCCTCAAAATCACGGTCTCTGTTAAGTCGGAAGAAGGCTTCTTCCTCGGCACCTGATTCACGGAGGTTCACGTGGTGTGCCGTGAACTGCGCCTACGCAGGAGGAGGCGCTGGCGCAAGACCATGCTCCACAGGGCGATAGGCGCGTTACTGTGATGGTCATGCGGTGGGCCGAATGGCAGGTCGTCTCGCAGGTACTGCAGCGGGTGCTGCATCGGGACGGGCCAGAAATCGCGCAAGGGGTGGTGCAGCAAGTGGTGCAACGGGTGGTACAGCGGGTCGTGTAGTGGGACGTGCAGCGGGACGTACAACGGGTGGTACAGCGGGTGGTGCAGCGTGTGGTGCAGCGGGACGTGCACCGAGACGTACAGCAGGTGGTGCAGCGGGTGGTACAGCGGGTCGTGCAACTCGTGGTGGTGCAAGACGTGCAACGGGACGTGTAGCAGCCGTCGGCTCGGCGGGAAGTGCAACCGGCGAGACCACAGCGACGCATGAGGGACGCCATCCCACAGCCGTCGATGGGTTCGGCCGTTGAAGATTACGCCACCTTGGGTCTGAAGAACCGGACAGAGTTGTGACGGCTGTTGCCGGCGTGGCCACATGACGGAGAGGTACCTGCCGTGGCACGCAAAACTTAGCCGCCATGGGCAAGCTCCCCTGGCCGGTGGAGACCGCCTGTCTTCGTGTCCAAGGACCGCGCGATTGTGAGAGCACATGAGTCGTAATCGCAATGCCTAGGCACATCAGACCGGTTTTCGACAGGGTGAGTGTGTGGGATCTACGCCACATGGGACCGGAATGGTAGAGACAGGAGCCTCCGCCCTTCGGGCACTGGCCCGGGTCTGAGACACCATGGCGCGAAGAATGGGTACATTGATATCTTCTCATCGCAATAAATTCCTGATGTACCTTGCACATGAACTCACCTCGCTTGATGAGGAGAGAGAGCGCCATGTTGTCGCTTCGTTGCCAACATACGAAACCCTCGCATAGCCGCACCTCGGCGCTGCACAGGCCGAAATGACAAACACTGGGGGGAGGGTGTCGCTAACCCCCCGTCCATGCTCATGCTCTCTGAGTTGTGCCAACGCATGTGAAGAACCATTCGCATGCCAGCATACATGCACAGGTTTTGCAACCAAGCCGCGTGCACACCACACGTGCGACAAGGGTCAGAGATCACTGGTGCGCCTCCATTTCCGCACATGCAGGTTCGGCAGCCAGGTTGGCATCCAGGCATACAGGCGGTGTTTCCTCCGCCTCGTTGTTTACGAGTGTATGCAACGTCAGCATGGCAAAGGAGAACCAACGTAGAAGGCAGCGGACGACCTCTAAGGTTATGGAAAATGAAGTAGCCCTTACTACGCGACCTGGATGCACACCAAACGAACTTCATGTCAATATATATAGACACATTTACAGTCACATTCAAGTGCATGCAGCGTCTCGTTGTACGGAGTGTGAAAATAAATGGCAAGAATCGACTTCATTGGAAAAAAGGTAACATCCTGCCCACGAAGCAATGCATATAATGCAGATGCCGGTACTCCTTGATAAGCGAAAGTACCACGAATGGTTGGTTACTTTTCTATATAGCAACGGGTGGCTGGTTGCTTTTCTTCCAAGCGACAGGCGCATTGTTACTTTTGTTCCAAACGACGTGCGGATGAGAGTCACCCTTTGTCTTTTATGGGTATCTGAGCTTATGGAGCCTAGTGTGTGAGCCTTAGCCTCCATGGCTAAGTGGTGTGGCTTGAAAGAGGGCTGACTTGCCCAAGCTCTAGCTCTATATATACTCCATTGTTTTGAGTGATTCAACAATTATTCTTCAGGACAAGTGATGCCCTTTCAGTCCCACATGCTTGCTGCTCCAAGACTCCTTGTCTTCTCCAGATCCAATATTTGGTATCTGAGCCAAGATCTGCCACTTTTAGCCAGCACAGGCCATGACTTTGAGAGTGACGGGTTGGGGTAGAACCTTCACCAGATTTGAGAATCAACCATACTATCTTCAAAATGAGGTCAGCTAGGGCTACACTCTTCTCTATGAGTAAGACTGTCGCCTTGTGATGACCATAACTCTCTTGTTTCTTTGTCAATTATAAAAACTGGCACATGCGAATTGTAGTGTTTTTCCTAAGCTTTTCATTGGTACAAAAATACTTGCATTCCAGTGGTTGATTTGGGAGAAACGCCGTTTACAAGCTGGCTAGTCTGTGTTGGAGTAGGAAGAGAAGTATAGTTCTCCAGTAGTGGGCTTGGTTTTTCGAAATTCGCAGTTGATTTGTATCTACAGTCCAGTTTTAGTTACAAAGATTTCTGGCACAAGCAGCGGCAGAAGCAGTAGTAGAAACAGGGGTAGCGCCGGCATCCAAGGGCATTGCTAAGCATCACTAATGCTCAAAATGGCAGCAGCTGGCATTCTGACAGCAGCCTAGCCTTTGGAGAGGCTGGAGGGACGCGCTTACTTCACGTTTTAGAAGATCCATACCCGCCTCCTTTTGGAGGAGAGGGGCTTGTGGGAGGTGGTGAGCGGCAACGAGCCGGCGCCAGTTCCACAAACAAAAGGCATCACCGCAGCATAGGTAGCTGCGGGGAAGACTTCGCAAAAGGGTGCAGCTGATGCAGGTTCTTCTGCAACTGCATCAATGGTGTATGAGGAGTGGAAGAAGAAGGACAGGCAGGCCTACAGGTTGCTTGTCAACACCATCTCCAATCCACATCTTCAGTACGTGAGTGACAAGGCTACTACAAAGGAGGGATGGGACACGTTGTGCAAGAAGTATGAGAGCAAGGATCCTGCATTCCTCATGCTTTTGGAGGAAAAGATGATGGCGCTGAAAATGCAGGGAGGTAAAGGGATGGAGGCG
>SZWC01010512.1:29298-45977 GCA_023375785.1 Penium margaritaceum | reverse complement strand
GGCGATCGGAGCAGGCATCTGGTACTTTCCTGGAACTTGCTCCTGTGGACCTGAAACTGAGCCAGATGGCTCCTTTCCCAACAATCTCCCACTTTGCCGCAGTCAGAGTGGGCTGAGTCCACATGCCTTCATGCAAAACTGCTGCTTCTCACGAGTCAGTGGCTTGGTGCAGAAATCAGCGACCTGCTTGCTGGTTGGAGTAAACTCTAGCTTGATAGCACCCTCCTGCACCATGTGCCTGATGAAATGATATGCGATGTCAATGTGCTTGGTGCGTGCATGGTGCTCAGGATTCTTGGCGAGTGCGATTGCGCTCTGGTTGTCGACGCGCACAGGAACTGGAACTGCTGCACTCCCACTCATCTCTGCCATGAGACGTTGGAGCCAAACTGCTTCCTTGGCTCCAAAGCTGAGAGATACGTACTCGAGGTGGCCACGACCACCTGCCGCTTGCTGCACCAGCTGATGGCTCCACCATTCATGAGGAACACATGTCCAGAGATGGACTTGCGCTCCTCAGGGTTTGAAGCCCAATCTGCGTCTGTGTAGCCGATGATACTGTTGTCATTGCCGTTGTAGGTGATGCCAATATTGATGGTTCCAGCAAGGTAGCATAAGATCCGCTTCACTGCCTTCTGGTGCTCCGGTCCGGGATTAGCCATGTGCTGGCTCACAGCGCTCACAGCCTGTACGAGGTCCGGCCTGGTTGCCACCATCAGGTACATGAGACTGCCGACGGTACTCTGGTACTTCTGCCGCTCAGCTGCATTTGCTTCTCGATTGAAGCTCACGAGGTACTGCCGCGTCTCCAGTGGCGTGCCGATGGGTTTTGCCTCTGCCATGCCGAACCGCTGCAAAACATCCTTGATGTAGCGGCTCTGCTGCAGCGAGAGAGAGCGTGACTTGGGGTCACATGTGATCTAGATACCGAGGAAGTATGATGCTTCCCCGAGATCAGACATCTGGAAGTGCTCCTGCATGGCTTCCTTGAACTCCTGTAGTGCAGACATGCTGTTGGAAAGGAGGAGCATGTCATCCACATAGACAATGATGATGAGGATCTCATGCTCATGCTGCCAGCGATACACGCTGTAGTCACACTCGCTGCGCTCAAACCCCATGCACTGCAACGCCGCATCCAACTTCTGGTTCCAAGCTCGCGACGCTTGCTTGAGGCCGTACAGCGACTTCTACAGCTTGCAGACCAGGTGCTCCTGGCCATCCATGACGAACCCCTCCGGCTGCTCCATGTAGATCTCTTCCTCCAAGTCACCATTCAAGAATGCCGTCTTGACATCCATGTGGTGAACCTCGAAGTCCTCAGCTGCTGCTTAAGAGAGGAGCGTGCGTACAGAGGCAAACTTTGCGACGAGGGCAAACGTTTCTGTGTAGTCGATGCCCTCCTGCTGCGAGTAGCCCTTGGCGACCAGCCTCGCCTTGTATTTTTCCAGGTTACCATCTGCTCCCCGCTTCTTCTTGAACACCCACTTGCACTTGATCACCTTACGTCCTGGTGGACGTTCAGTCAGCTCCCACGTGCCGTTCTCCAGCTGCGACTGTATCTCCTGCTGCACGGCTTGCGCCCAATCTGCTGCATCCGGTGCAGCCATGGCCTCCTTGTATGACGTTGGCTCATCTGAATCTGCTGCAACTGCGACGTTCATCTGTTCTGGTTTCTGCAGCATCCAGAAATGGCCGCGCTCACCAGGCTTGTAACGCACCCTAAGAGGTTACCTGCGACCTGGTGCTGGAGCGTTAGCGGGTGGCTGGCGCCGTGCTGCTGGCACAACTGCTGTTGCTGGTGGTGCTACATCTCCCTCCTCTGTTGGAACTTGAGGAGAGAGGGAGCCTTGGAGCAGCGAGCATGTGTGATTGGAAGGGCATCACTTGTGCTGAAGAATGGTTGTTCAATCACTCAAAATGATGGAGTACATATAGAGCTAGAGCTTGGGCAAGTCAGCCCTCTCACAAGCCACACCACTTAGCCATGGAGGCTAAGGCTCACACACTAGAGTCCATAATCTCACACAAGGGAGGAAATCAGCCTAGCAATCAGACTGACCACTCACACACGATCTAGAGAGCTAGAGAATGCTCTCATGGCACACTCCTAGTGGTTACATAACCCACAAACCCATGGAGAATAGCCATGTGTCCATGGCTAGCACACAAGGATCTCACCTCACCTAAAAAGTAAGGAGAGGTGCCTTTATCCTAGTCAGCACACTCTGACAAGGCAATCCTAAGACCAAGGACCTTTTTGGATATTTCTCCCATCAGGTCTTGACCCTGGACCTCTTGCCTTTTTTTTTTTTCAGGCTAAGGCATGAAGCCATCACCCATGCCCACCCAGACATCGACGGTCCATGACCCCCGAAATTTCGAAAATTCACATCTCCCAATCCGACCGTTGGATCGGCCTCAAACTTGGACCGAAGACATTTTGCCACCTGATCTTTCCAATGCAGAAGTCGGATTGGCGGTCGGAGCAGGCATATGGTACTTTCCTGGAACTTGCTCCTATGGACCTGAAACTGAGCCACATGGCTCCTTTTCCAACACCAGCAGGCGGTACATGTCGCTCTCCTTCACCGACTTGGCCAACTCCTCTCCTGTTTCCTTGTTGAGGATGTAGCCATAGTCATCATCGAAGACAACGCGCAGTCCTGTGTTGGTGAGAGAGGACACTGAGAGAAGGTTAAACGCAGCATCAGGCACATACAGCACGCCATGGAAAACTCCCACGTCAATGCCACGCGGGGTCTCCAACCACATCTCTACGATCCCAATCCCCTAATTATACACCACCCGATCATCACCCAAAGCAATTGGACGGGGGGGAATGGAGAGCAACTGCGTGAACCACTCCTTATGGTGCGTCAGACTCTTGGTACATCCCGAGTTCTTGTACCACGCCAGATCCGCCTTTTCCTTCTGTGACATGTCAGACTTCGCCATGAAGAGGCGGTCGCGCACCTCCTTGGCGACGTTCATGTTGCCAAAATGGCGTACGCTAGTCTGGTTCTGCTACTGCTGCTGCTGCTGCCCTTGCTGTGATTGCTGCTGCTGTTGCTGTGGAGATTGCTGCTTTTGCTGCTGCTGCTCCTGCTCTTTCTGGTCCCTCTTAAACTTGAAGCACTCTTTCTTGTAGTGCCCCTCTTTTTGGCAATAATGGCACTTGCCCTTCTTCTTGCCTCTCTGCTGCCCGGACTACTGCTGTTGCTGGTTGCGTGAGCCCATTGCCATGAAAGCTGCTTCACTGCTGCTGCCGCCATTGCGCTTTGCTGTATTGCGACGCAATTCCACCTGCACCAGGTGTGTGCAGATGAAGTCGAGGTCGAGAGTTGGCTGGCACTCTAGCGTCTCTCGTACTGTGTCGTAGCTGGTTGGGAGTCCCCTCAGNTAGGCCTGCCTGTCCTTCTTCTTCCACTCCTCATACGTCGCTGGTACAGCTGCAGAAGAACCCGCATCAGCTGCACCCTTTTGCGGCGTCTTCCCCGCCACCACCTGCGTTGCGGTGATGCCTTTTGCCTGTGGAACTGGAGCCGGCTCGTCGCCGCTCACCACCTCCCACAAGCCCCTCTCCTCCAAAAGGAGGCGGGTACGGATCTTCCAAAACGTGAAGTTGGCGCGTCCCTCCAGCCTCTCCAAAGGCTGGGCTGCTGTCACAACGCCAGCTGCTGCCATTTTGAGCCTTGGTGATGCTCAACGCTGCCCTTGGATGGCGGCGCTACCCCTGCTTCTGCTGCTGCTTCTGCCAGAAATCTGTCTGACAGAAAATGGACTGTAGATGCCAGCAGACTGGGAATTTTGAAAAACTGAGCCAATCACTGGAAATTTCAGCTCAAAACCTTTCAGATCGACCCATAAAACAGGATCATCAGCCGGGGATTTTGAAAGATATGCCCTCTTGAAAACAGGGTATGCTTCTGCTCCTACTCCAACTCAGACCAGCCAGTTTGTAAACGGCGTTTGTCCCAAACGAGTCCATGGAATGCAAATATTTTTGCAGTAATAGAAAGCTTAGGAAAAATACTACAATTCGCATGTGCTACTTTTTAAATTTGACAAAGAAATGAGAGAGTTATGGTCATCACAAGGCGACAGTCTTACTCATAGAGAAGAGTGTAGTCCTGGCCGACCTCGTTTTGAGCATAACTCTCAAACCGACCGTTGGATCTTCACGATGTTGGGCTCGTTTAAAAGCTTGTCTTTTGAACATGAAGATCTGGTGGTCGATCTTCAAATCTGGTGAAGGTTTCACTCCAACCCGTCACTCTCAAAGTGACGGCCTGTGCTAGCTGGAAGTGGCAGATTTTGGCTCTGATACCAAATGTTGGAACTTGAGGAGAGACGGAGCCTTGGATCAGCGAGCATGTGTGATTAGAAGGGCATCACTTGTGCTGAAGAATGGTTATTTAATCACTCAAAATGATGGAGTACATATAGAGCTAGAGCTTGGGCAAGTCAGCCCTCTCACAAGCCACACCACTTAGCCATGGAGGCTAAGGCTCACACACTAGAGTCCATAATCTCACACAAGGGAGGAAATCAGCCTAGCAATCAGGCTGACCTCTCACACACGACCTTGAGAGCTAGAGAATGCTCTCATGGCACACTCCTAGTGGTCACATAACCCACAAACCCATGGAGAATCGCCATGTGTCCATGGCTAGCACACAAGGATCTCACCTCACCTAAAAAGTAAGGAGAGGTACCTTTATCCTAGTCAGCACACTCTGACAAGGCAATCCTAAGACCAAGGACCTTTTTGGATATTTCTCCCATCAGGTCCTGACCCTGGTACTCTTGCCTTTTTCTTTTCTCAGGCTAAGGCATGGAGTCATCACCCATGCCCACCCAGAGATCGACGGTCCATGACCCCCGAAACTTGGAAAATTCATATCTCCCAATCCGACCGTTGGATCGGCCTCAAACTTGGACCGTAGACATTTTTCTACCTGATCTTTCCAATGGTAAAGTCGGATTGGGGATCGGAGTAGGCATCTGGTACTTTCCTGGAACTTGCTCCTGTGGACCTGAAACTGAGCCAGATGGTTTTTTTCCCAATAGGCTGCTCCAAGGCTCCCTGTGTCCGCCAGTTTCAATATTTGGTATCACAGCCAAGTTCGGCCAGTTTAAGCCAACACAGGCTGTAACTTTGAGAATGACGGGTTGGGGTGAAATCTTGACAAAATTTGAAGCTCGACTACTAAAGCTTCAAGTTCAAGAGACAAGCTTTGTAACGAATCTTTAATTGCGAAGATCTAACGGTCGGATTAAGAGTTTTCTTGAGAATGAGGTTGGCCACGGCTATACTCTTCTCCATGACTAAGACTGTGGCCTTGTGATGACCATAACTCTCTCTTTTCTTTGTCAAATTTTAAGTGGTACGTGCGAATTGTAGTATTTTTCCTCAGCTTTTTATTGGTATAAAAGTATGTGCATTCCATTGATTGGTTTGGGAGAAAAGCCGTTTACAAGCTGGCTGGTCTGAGTTGGACTAGGAGCAGAAGCATACCCTGTTTTCAAGAGGACATATCTTTTAAAATCCCCTATTTATGACCCTGTTTCATGGGTTGATCTGAAAGGTTTTGAGATGAAGTTTCCAGTGGTGGGCTTAGTTTTTCAAAATTCCTAGTCTGCATGCATGTCTACTCCATTTTCTGTCTGACAGATTTCTGGCAGAAGTAGCTGCAGAAGCAGGGGTAGCGCCGCCATCCAAGGGTAGCGTTGAGCATCACCAAGGCTGAAAATGGCAGCCACTAGCGTTGTGATAGGAGCCCAGCCTTTGGAGAGGGTGGAGGGACGTGCCAACTTCACGTTTTGGAAGATCTGTATTCACCTCTTTTTGGAGGAGAGGGGTTTGTAGGAGGTGGTGAGCGGCGACAAGCCGGTTCCAGTTCCATAGGCAAAAGGCATCACTATAGCGCAAGGGGTGCCGGGTAAGACTCCGCAAAAGAGTGCAGCTGATGCGGAATTTCTTCTGAAGCTGTACCAGCGGTCTATGAGGAATGGAAGAAGAAGGACAGGCAGGCCTATAGGTTGCTTGTCAACACCATCTCCAACTCGCATCTTCAGTACGTGAGTGACAATGCTACTGAAAAGGAGGCGCGGGACACGTTGTGCAAGAGTTATGCAAGCATGGATCTTGCATTCCCATGCAATTTGAGGAAAAGATGATGGTGCTGAAAATACAGGGTGGTGAAGGGATGGAGGCGTATCTGGACAGGACAAAGGAGTAGACGAAGTAGCTGAGAGCGGCCGACAACCCAACGAGCTACGACACGTTACAAGAGACGCTGGAATGCCAGTCAACTCTCAACCTTGACTTCATCTGCACACACCTGGTGCAGGTGGAATTGCGTCGCAATGCAGCAAAGCGCAACGGCGGCCGTAGCAGTGAAGCAGCTTTTGTGACCACGAGCTCACGCAACCAGCAGCAACAGCACCAGTCTGGGCAGCAGAAAGACAGAAAGAAAGGCAAATGCCACTACTACCAGGAAGAGGAACGCTACAAAAAGGAGTGTTTCAAGCTCAAGAGGGACCAAAAGGAGCAGGAACAGCAGCAGTCACAACAGTGTCAGCAATAGCAGCAGCAGTAGCAAAACCAGGCTGGTGTGCGCCACTTTGGCAACATGAATGTGGCCAAGGAGGTGTGCGACCGTCTCTTCATGGCAAAATCTGACATGTCGCAAGTGGAGAAGGCGGATCTCGCATGGTACAAGGACTCAGGATGTACCAAGAGCCTCACACATCACGAGTGGTTTACACAACGGCTGTCCATCCCTCTTTGTCCTATCGCTATGGCTAATGATCGGGTGGTGTATACTGAGGAGATTGGGATTGTGGAGGTGTGGTTGGAGACCCCATGTCGCATTGAAGTGGGAGTATTCCATGGCATGTCGTATGTACCTGATGCTGCATTCAACCTCCTCTCAGTCTCCTCTCCTACAAACACAGGGCTGCGCGTCGTCTTCGATGATGACTATGGCTACATCCTCAACAAGGATACAGGAGAGGAGTTGGCCAGGTCGGTGAAGGAGGGCGACATGTACCGCCTGCTGGGGGTGACCAAGATCCTGCGTGAGCAGAGTCTTGTAGCAGGGGTGCAGGCGAAACATGGCAAGATCTGGCATGCGCGTTACGACCACATCGGCATGTGCACCTTGCATCAGCTTCCAGAAAAGCAGATGGTGCGTGATCTCTCTACCATCACTAACTTTGAGCAGGAGCTATGCATCGGTTGTTTGGAGGGGAAGCAGCACCGCGAGGCATTCTCTCGAGCAGGCGAGCATGCGAAAGAGGTGTTGGAGCTGGTCCACACGGACCTGTGCGGACCGATGCAGACCGAGAGCTTTAAAGGCTCTAGGTATTTCCTGATCTTCATTGATGATTTCAAACGTTACACTGCTGTGTACTTCCTTCCTTCCAAGGACCAGTGCTTTGACAGGTTCGTGGAGTTCAAGGCCATAGTGGAGAACCAGACTGACAAGAAGATCAAGGTTAATACGTACTGATCCCGATGGAGAGTATCTGAGGAAGGAGTTCCAAGACTACCTTGCAAAAGCTAGCATCCAGGCGCAACATATCGCGCTGTTTTTGCCGCAATAGAACGATGTAGCGCCAATCGTACCATTGTGGAGTCGGCGCGCTCCATGTTGCACGTAGCTCGGCTGCCCTACGACTTCTGGGTTGAAGCCGTGAGCACTGTGGTCTACATCAACAATTGTAGTCAAACTAAGGCGGTGGAGTAAATGACGCTGTACGAGGCATGGTTCGGCAAGAAACCGAGCATGGGTCATTTCTGAGCATTTGGCAGCCTGGCGCACATGCACGTTCTCAAGGAGAAGCGGCAAAAATATGACGCAAAGAGTGCGCAGATCCTAATGATAGGCTATCACATGGCAAGCAAGGCCTATCGCCTCTATGCAAGGGATACAGGCTACGTCATCATCTTCAGGGACGTCGAATTCAACGAGAGCAACTTCATCGGCACCACTATTGTCTGTGAAGAGGCAGCAAAACCAGCAGCAAACGAGGCAGTGGGAGCAGAAATCCTTCCTGACCCAGTCTCTCCCAATCCATCCTCTATTGTGACAGTGGGAGAATTACTCTACTCTCCCATGCTTGATGCAGCGGATACAAAAGCTTCATTGGCAGAAGCAGAGGAGGGAGATGTAGCACCACCACCAACTGCAGTTCTGCCAGCAGCACCGCGCAAGCCGCCCGCTAACGCTCGAGCACCAGGTCGCAGGTACTGTCTTAGGATGGGTTACAAGTGAGCCATTTCTGGATACTGCAGAAACCAGAACAGATGGACGGTTCAATTGTAGCACATTCATGTGAGCTAACGTCATACAAGGAGGCCATGGCTGTACCAGATGTAGCAGATTGTCTGCAAGCCGTACAGCAAGAGATACAGTTGCAGCTGGACAACAGCACGTGGGAGCTGACTAAGCACCCATCTAGACGTAAGGTGATCAAGTTCAACTGGGTGTTCAAGAAGAAGCAGGGAGCAGATGGTAACCTGGAAAAAGTACAAGGCGATACTGGTCGCCAAGGGCTATTCGCAGCAAGAGGACATCGACTACACTGAAACTTTTGCCCTTGTTGCAAAGTTTATCTCTGTAAATATGCTCCTCTCTTATGTAGCAGCTGAGGACTTTTATATTCACTACATGGATGTCAAGACGGCATTCTTGAATGGTGACTTGGAAGAGGAGATCTACATGGAGCAGCCGGAGGGGTTCGTCATGGATGGTAAGGTTCACCTGGTTTGCTGTACGGCTTCAAGCAAGCGTTGCTTGCTTGGAACCAGAAGTTGGATGCGGCGTTGCAGTGCATGGGGTCTGAGCGTAGTAAGTATGACAACGTCTATCGCTGGCAACATGGTCATGAGATGCTCATCATCATCGTCTATGTGGATGACATGCTCCTCCTTTCCAACATGTCTGCATTACAAGAGTTCAAGGAAGCCATGCAGGAGCGCTTCCAGATGTCTGATCTCGCGAAGGCATCATACTTCCTTGGTATCCAGATCACACATGACCAAAAATCACGCTCTCTCTCACTGCAGCAAAGCTGCTATATCAAGGATGTCTTGTAGTGGTTCGGCATGATAGATGTTAAACCCATCGGCACGCCGCTAGAGACGTGGCAATAGCTCGTGAGCTTCAATGGAGAAGCAAAGGTAACTGAGCGGCAGAAGTACCACAGCGCCATCGGCAGGCTCATGTACCTGATGGAGGCAACCAGGCCGGACCTCACACAGGCTGTTAGCGCTGTGAGCCAATACATGGCAAACCCGGGACCTGAGCACCAAAAGGCAGTCAAGCAGATCTTCCGCTACCTTGCTAGAACCATCAATATCGGCATCACCTACAATGGCAACGACAACAGCATCATGGGCTACACAAATACACATTGGGCTTCAAACCCCGAGGACCGTAAGTCCATCTCTGGACATGTGTTCGTCATGAATGGTGGAGTCATCAGCTGGTACTGCAAGCGGCAGGTGGTCGTGGCCACCTCAAGCACAGAACCTGAGTACGTCTCTCTCAGCTTTGGAGCCAAGGAAGCAGTTTGGCTGTAGCGTCTCATGGCAGAGATGACTCGGATTGCAGCAGTTCAAGTTCGTGTGCGCGTCAAGAACCAGAGCGCCATCGCACTAGCCAAGAATCTTGAGTACCATGCACGGACCAAGCTCATTGACATCGCATATCACTTCATCAGGCATATGGTGCAGGAGGGTGCAATCAAGTTGGAGTTTACTCCAACCAGTAAGCAGGTCGCTGATTTCTGCACCAAGCCGATGACTTGTGAGAAGCAGCAGTTTTGCATGAAGGCATGCAGACTCAGCCCACTCTAACTATGGCAAAGTGGGAGATTGTTGGGAAACGAGCCATCTGGCTCAATTTTTGGTCCATAGGAGCAAGTTCCAGGACAGTACAAGATGCCTACTCCTATTGTCAATCTGACTTCACTAATGGAAAGATCAGGTGGCAAAATGTCTATGGTCCAAGTTTGAGGCCGATCTAATGATCGGATTGGGAGATTTGAATTTTTGAAGCATTCAAGGTCATCGACCGCCGATATCCGGGTGACCATGGAAGATGGCTCCATGCCTCAGCCTGAGAAAAGAAGAAGGCAAGAGGTTGAGGATCAAGACCTTATGGGAGAAATATGTAAAAATGTCCTTGGTCTTAGGATTGCCTTGTCAGAGTGTGCTGACCAGAATAAAGGTGCCTTTCCTTACTTTTAAGGTGAGGTGAGATCCTTGTGTGCTAGCCATGTAGACATGGCGATTCTCCATGGGATTGTGGGTTATGTGATCACTAGGAGTGTGCCATGAGGGCATTTTCTAGCTCTGTAGGTCGTGTGTGGGTGGCCAGCCTGATTGCTAGGCTGATTTCCTCCCTTGTGTGAGATTATGGACTCTAGTGTGTGAGCCTTAGCCTCCATGGCTAAGTGGTGCGGCTTGTGAGAGGACTGACTTGCCCAAGCTCTAGCTCTATATGTACTCCATCATTTTGAGTGATTGAAAAACCATTCTTCACCACAAGTGATGTCCTTCTAGTCCCACATGCTTGCTGCTCTAAGGCTCCCTCTCCTCAAGTTCCAACATAGTTTGACTCAGAGGCGTCGAATGACTCAGACTCAAGGTTAGACGCCGTCGGTGTGTCACTCTACACAGTCATTCTCCCTGCAACACCATCCTTCACTGGCACTATCTGCGAGTTTTCTGTTGCCTGGTCACCTGACTCGAGCAACAAAACCCACTCTACTGATTTAGGAGCATGGACGGGGTCCAACGACTCTCCCTTGCCGATCGTCCTTTCGATCAAAGTCAACATCTTGGCCCCTCATAAGGTTTCCAGCCGCTTGGTCCCAGAGCTTGAATGGCTTGTGTGCGATGTCGTATCCGACCATTACATACTTACAAGCACGTGTATGAAGCTTGCCTCTTCCTTCTCCTGCTTCGACCTTTGCCTAGGCAGTACAGCCAAAGACCCTCAAGTGTGAGGCATCTGGCTTCTTCTTTGACCAAGCCTCTTGTGGCATCTGAGTTGCTTCTCTTGCTGCTTCTTACCACGGATTCCAAGCACGGCTGCATGAGTGAGATTCAAAAGATAGCAAGAAATTCTTACAGCTTCAGCCGAGAAGTGAGGTGGGAGTTTGGGGTGAAAGAGCATGCTTCGTGTCATGTTGAGGATAGTCAGGTTCATCCGCTTGGGAACGCCATTGCTTTGGGGGGTGTAAGGCGAGGTGGTGTGGTAGTTGATGCTGTGTTGGCTCAATCAGCCTTTGTATGCCTCGTACTCACCACCGTTATCCATGCGCAGTGCCTTGACCTTCTTGCTTGAATGCCGCTCTACCATTACGATAAACCCTTATAGTTTATCTTTGACCTCTCCTTTTGTCTTGAGGAAGTAGATCCACATCTTGCGACTGTAGTGATCGATGAAGGTCCAGAAATAGTTGCTACCGCTGTTTGATGGAGTGCGGAATGGTCCGCACATCAGAGTGACTCAGGTCCAAGATTCGTGTTGCATGTTCTCCATTACAATGAAAGGCCTTTCTCTTTGCCTTGCATTGGAAGCATTACTCACAGAACTTTTTGTATTTCCCCTCATCCTTGGCCTTGCATCCCTCCATCCCATGAACCACTTCGTGCTGCTGCATAGCTTGTAGTGTGCTTTCGGCCACATGGCCAAACTGTCTATGCTACAGTCTAGTATCTAGGTCGGTGGAGTTGGTCACCATGGTGACAGCTTGTCGTGCAACATCAGGCTTTGGAGACTTGGTCTCTTCAACCGCCGTGTATGCCTCATTTGTTTTGTCAAGAGATTTGGTCTACAGCACGTACAGCCCATCAACTCTTGGGACCTATGCGACAAGACTCTCCTTGGGATAGGAGATCTTGATGTCCTTGTTCTTAACAATCATGGCGTCCTCCCTTGTGAAGAAGACCGTCATGTCGTGGTCCATGATTTTGGACACAGACAAGAGGGCTGACTTGCCCAAGCTCTAGCACTATATGTACTCCATCATTTTGAGTGATTGAACAACCATTCTTCAGCAAAAAAGATGCCCTTCCAATCAGACATGCTCGCTGCTCCAAGGCTCACACTCTCCTCAAGTTCCAACATTTGATATCAGAGCCAAGTTCTGCCATTTTCAGCCAGCATAGGCTGTCACTTTGAGAGTGACAGGTCGGGATTAAATCTTCATCAGATTTACAAATCGACCACAGGATCTTCAAGTTCAAAAGACAAGCTCTCCAATGAGCCACAAATCGTGAAGATCCAAAATGGAATTGATAGTAATGCTCAAAACGAGATCGGCTAGGGCTACACTGTTCTCTATGAGTAAGACTGTCGCATTGTGAAGACCATAACTGTCTTATTTCTTTATCAAATTTAAAAAGTGGCACGTCCGAATTGTAGTATTTTTCCTAAGCTTTTCATTGGTGTAAAAGTATTTGTATTTCATTGATTGATTTGGGAGACAAGCCGTTTACAACCTGGCTGGTCTGAGTTGGAGTAGGAGCAGAAGCATACCCTGTTTTCAAGAGGATATATCTTTCAAAATCCCCTATTTATGACCCTGTTTTATGGGTCGATCTGAAATTTTTTGAGCTGAAGTTTCTAGTGGTGGGCTCAATTTTTCAAAACTTCCATTCTGCTAGCATGCCTACTCCATTTTCTGTCAGACAAATTTCTGGCAGAAGCAGCAGCAGAAGCAGGGGTAGCGCCACCATCCAAGGGCAGCGTTGAGTATCACCAAGGCTCAAAATGGCAACCCCTAGCGTTGTGACAGGAGCCCAGCCTTTGGAGAGGCTGGAGGGACGTGCCAACTTCACGTTTTGGAAGATCCGTATTCGCCTCCTTTTGAAGGAGAGGGGTTTGAAGGAGGTGGTGAGCGGCGACACGCCGGTTCCAGTTGCATAGGTAAAAGGCATCACTGTAGCGTAGGTGGTGGCGGGGAAGACTGCGCAAAAGAGTGCAACTGATGCGGGTTCTTCTATAGTTGCACCAGCGGTGTATGAGGAGTGGAAGAAGAAAGACAGGCAGGCCTACAGGTTGCTTGTCAACACCATCTCCAACCCGCATCTTCAGTACGTGAGTGACAAGGCTATTAGAAAGGAGGCGCAGGACACGTTGTACAAGAAGTATGCGAGCAAGGATCTTGCATTCCCATGCGTTTTGAGGAAAAGATGATAGTGCTCAAAATGCAGGGTGCTGAAGGGATGAAGGCGTATCTGAACAGGGTAAAGGAGCTGGCAAAGTAGCTGGGAGCGGCCGGTAACCTTGTCAAAGGGACGCGCTTCATCATCCTCTTCCTGAGGGGACTCCCAACCAGCTACGATACGTTACGAGAGACGCTAGAGTGCCAGCCAACTCTCGACCTCGACTTCATCTGTACACACCTCGTGCAGGTGGAATTGCGTCACAATACAACAAAGCGCAATGGCGTCGGCAGCAGTGAAGCAGCTTTTGTGGCCATGAGCTCACGCAACCAACAGCAGCAGCAGCAGTCTGGGTAGCCGAAAGGCGGTAAGAAAGGCAAATGCTACTACCACCAGAAAGAGAAACGCTACAAAAAGGAGTATTTCAAGCTCAAGAGGGACCAAAAGGAGCAGCAGCAGCAGTAGTCACAACAGAGTCAGCAACAGCAGCAGCAGCAGCAAAATGAGGCTGGTGTGCGCCACTTTGGCAATATGAATGTGGCCAAGGAGGTCTGCGACCGTCTCTTCATGGCAAAATCTGATACATCGCAGGTGTAGAAGGCGGATCTCGCATGGTACAGGGACTAAGGATTGTTGGAACTTGTGGAGAGAGGGAGCCTTGGAGCAGCGAGCATGTGTGATTGGAAGGGCATCACTTGTGCTGAAGAATGGTTGTTCAATCACTCAAAATGATGGAGTACATATAGAGCTAGAGCTTGGGCAAGTCAGCCCTCTCACAAGCCACACCACTTAGCCATGGAGGCTAAGGCTCACACACTAGAGTCCATAATCTCACACAAGGGAGGAAATCAGCCTAGCAATCAGGCTGACCACTCACACACGACCTNTTATCCTAGTCAGCACACTCTGACAAGGCAATCCTAAGACCAAGGACCTTTTTGGATATTTCTCCCATCAGGTCTTGACCCTGGACCTCTTGCCTTTTTCTTTTCTCAGGCTAAGGCATGGAGTCATCACCCATGCCCACCCAGACATCGACGGTCCATGACCCCCAAAACTTCGAAAATTCATATCTCCCAATCCGACCGTTGGATCGGCCTCAAACTTGGACCGTAGACATTTTTCCACCTGATCTTTCCAATGGTGAAGTCCGATTGGCGATCAGAGCAGGCATCTGGTACTTTCCTGGAACTTGCTCCTGTGGACCTGAAACTGAGCCAGATGGCTCCTTTCCCAACAATCTCCCACTTTGCCGTAGTCAAAGTGGGCTGAGTCCACATGCCTTCATGCAGAACTGCTGCTTCTCACGGGTCACTAGCTTGGTGCAGAAATCAGCGACCTGCTTGCTGGTTGGAGTAAACTCCAGCTTGATAGCACCCTCCTGGACCATGTGCCTGATGAAATGATATGCGATGTCAATGTGCTTGGTGCGTGCATGGTGCTCAGGATTCTTGGCGAGTGCGATTGCGCTCAGGTTGTCCACGCACACAGGAACTGGAACTGCTGCATTCCCACTCATCTCTGCCATGAGACGTTGAAGCCAAACTGCTTCCTTGTCTCCAAAGCTGAGAGATACATACTCAGCTTCTGTACTCGAGGTGGCCACGACCACCTGCCGCTTGCTGCACCAACTGATGGCTCCACCATTCATGAGGAACACATGTCCAGAGATGGACTTCCGGTCCTCAGGGTTTGAAGCCCAATCTGCGTCTCTGTAGCCGATGATGCTGTTGTGATTGCCGTTGTAGGTGATGCCGATGTTGATGGTTCCAGCAAGGTAGCGGAAGATCCGCTTCACTGCCTTCTGGTGCTCCGGTCCGGGATTAGCCATGTGCTGGCTCACAGCGCTCACAGCCTGTGCGAGGTCAGGCCTGGTTGCCACCATCAGGTACATGAGACTACCGACAGCGCTCTGGTACTTCTGCCGCTCAGCTGCATTTGCTTCTCCATTGAAGCTCACGAGGTACTGTCGCGTCTCCAGCGGCGTGCCGATGGGTTTTGCCTCTGCCATCCCGAACCGCTGCAAAACATCCTTGATGTAGCGGCTCTGCTGCGGCGAGAGAGAGCGTGACTTGCGGTCATGCATGATCTGGATACCGAGGAAGTATCATGCCTCCCCGAGATCAGACATCTGGAAGCGCTCCTGCATGGCTTCCTTGAACTCCTGCAGTGCAGACATGCTGTTCGAAAGGAGGAGCATGTCATCCACATAGACAATGATGATGAGGATCTCATGCTCATGCTGCCAGCGATACACGTTGTAGTCACACTCGCTGCGCTCAAACCCCATGCACTACAATGCTGCATCCAATTACTGGTTCCAAGCACGCGACGCTTGCTTGAGGCCGTACAGCGACTTCTGCAGCTTGCAGACCAGGTGCTCCTGGCCATCCATGACGAACCCCTCCGCCTGCTCCATCTAGATCTCCTCCTCTAAGTCACCATTCAAGAATGCCGTCTTGACATCCATGTGGTGAACCTCAAAGTCCTCAGCTGCTACATAAGAGAGGAGCGTGCGCACAGAGGCAAACTTTGCAATGGGGGCAAAAGTTTCTGTGTAGTCGATGCCCTCCTGCTGCGAGTAGCCCTTAGCGACCAGCCTCGCCTTGTACCTTTCCAGGTTACCATCTGCTCCCCGCTTCTTCTTGAAGACCCACTTGCACTTGATCACTTTACGTCCAGGTGGACGCTCAGTCAGCTCCCACGTGCCGTTGTCCAGCTGCGACTGTATCTCCTGCAGCACGGCTTGCGCCCAATCTGCTACATCCGGTGCAGCCATGGCCTCCTTGTATGACGTTGGCTCATTTGAATCTGCTGCAACTGCAACGTTCATCTGTTCTGGTTACTGCAGCATCCAGAAATGGCCGCGCTCACCAGGCTTGTAACGCACCCTGAGAGGGTACCTCCGACCTGGTACTGGAGCGTTAGCGGGCGGCTGGCGCGGTGCTGCTGGCACAACTGCTACTGGTGGTAGTGCTACATCTCCCTCCTCTGCTTCTGCCGATGAAGCTGCTGTATGTGCAACATCAGACATGGGAGAGTAGAGTGACTCTCCCACTGTCACAGTAGAGGAAGGATCGGGAGAAACTGGGTCAGGAAGAATTTCTCCTCCAACCGTCTCGTCAGCTGCTGGTTCTGCTGCCTCTTCACATACGATGTTGGTGCCGATGACGTTGCTCTCGTTGAAGATGACATCCCTGGAGATGATGACGTGGCCTGTATCCCTCTCGTAGAGGCGATACGCCTTGCTTGCCACGTCGTAGCCAATCATCAGCATCTGCGCACTCTTCGCGTCCCACTTTTGCCGCTTCTCTTTTGGCACGTGCATGTGCGCCAAGCTGCCAAACGCGCGAAGATGACCCACGCTCGGCTTCTTGCCGAACCACGCCTCGTACGGCGTCATCTGCTCCAGGGCCTTGGTTGGACTGCGGTTCTTGATGTAGACCGCAGTGCTCACGGCTTCAGCCCAGAAGTCGTAGGTCAGCCG
>SZWC01010511.1:68365-81759 GCA_023375785.1 Penium margaritaceum | reverse complement strand
GCACAACTCTGGCACAACTCTGGCACAACTCTGGCACAACTCTGGCACAACTCTGGCACAACTATGGAACAACTCTGGCACAACTCTGGAACAACTTTTGCACAAATCTGGCACAATTCTGGCATACCTCTGGCACAACTCTAGCAAAACTCTGGCACAGCTCTGGCACAAATCTAGCACAACTGTGGAACAACTTTGGCACAACTGTGGTACAACTTTGGCGCATCTCTGGCACAACAATAGCACAGCTCTGGCATAACTTTGGCTAATTTCTGGCATGATTTTGGCACAACTCTGGCACTACTCTGGCACAATTTTAGCAAAACTATGGCACAACTCTGGCAAAACTCTGCCAAACCTCTGGCACAACTCTGGAACATCTAGAAAGCACAAAGACCTTCAGTACGTAGTGACACGGCGTGGCAACAATTTACACTGACAAACCAAAGTAGGCATATGCCACTAACTATGACCGAAATAATTTCACAGTGTGTTGTCAACGTTGAAAACTCATAACACAATCACAAATTTCCAGCAAGGAAAACAATGGGTTGGGATCACTGGTTTTCAACTAGCAAGTACAAAGACCTTCAACAAGTAGTGGCACGGTGTGGCTAGCGTGGACAGTGACCAACCAACGGATGCATACGTCACTGGCTATGACCAACGAAGTGCACAATTTGTGGTCAACATTGATAACTCATAACACGAGTTACAAATGGTCAGAGGGAGAGACAGTGGTTTGGAAATCCTATGTATCGACTAGACAAGAAAAAGAACTTCAATACGTAGTGGCACGGTGTGGTTACAATGCACACTGAACAACCAAACTAGGCATATGTTCCTGACCATGACAAAAGAATTTCATTATGGGTGGTCAACGTTCACAACCCATAACACGAGTCACAAGTGGTCAGAGGGGAAAACAATGGTTTCGAAATATTAGTTTCAAACTAACAAGTGCAACAACCTTCAATAAGTTATTGCACACCCTAGCTACCATGCACAATGACTGACCAGAGTAGGCATATGTACTGCCTTTGCCCAAAGAAATCCGCTGTGAATGGTCAACGTTGACAACTCATAATCCGAGTCACAAATGGTCAAAGGGGGAAACATTGGTTTGGGATCCATGTACAATGCGAATGGTCAAGCACAAGGACCTTCAATAAGTAGTGGCACGGTGTGGCTACCATGTACAATAACCAACCAAAGCAGGCTTGTGTCACTGACCATGACCAAAGAATCTCACTATGTGTGGTCAACTTTAACAACTCCGAACACTAGTCAAAAATGGTCAGAGGGGGAAACAATGGTTTGTGCATACTAGTTATCAATTCCCACGTACAAAGACCTTCAACATGTAGTGGCACAGTGTGGCTACCATGCACAGTGACCAAGCCAAGTATGCATATGTCACTGACCATGACCAAAGAATTTCACTTCATGTGGTCAACGCTGACAACTAACAACAAGAGTCACAGAAATTCAGAGGGGGTAACAATGGTTTGGGAACACTGGCTATCAACTAGAAAGCACAAAGACCTTCAATACGTAGTGACACGGCTTGGCAACCATGTACAGTGACAAACCAAAGTAGGCACATGCCACTAATCATGACCAAACAAATTCACAATGTGTGGTCAACGTTGGAGACTCAAAACACGAGTCACAAATGGTCAGAGGGGAAAACAATGGGCTGGGAACACTAGTTATCAACTAGCAAATACAAACACCTTCAGCAAGTAGATGCACGTTGTGGCTAGCATGCACAGTGACAAACCAAAGGATGCATACGTCACTGACTATGACCGTAGAAATCCACTATGTGTGGAAAACATTGACAACTCATAAGACGAGTCACAAATGGTCAGAGGAAGAGACAATGGTTTGGGGACCCTATGTATTGACTAGAAAGGAGAAAGAACTTCAATATATAGTGGCACTCTGTGGCTACTATGCACGCCTAACAACCAAACTAGGCATATGTCACTGACCATGACCAAAGAATTTCAGTATGAGTGGTCAACGTTCACAACCCATAACACGAGTCACAAATGGTCGGAGGGGTAAACAATGGTTTCGGAATATTGGTTTTCAACTAACAAGTACAGCGACATTGAATAAGTAGTAGCACAGTGTGGCTACCATGCACAGTGACCGACCAAAGTAAGCATATGTACTGCCTTTGACCAAAGAAATCCGCTGTGTGTGGTCAACATTGACACCTCATAATACGAGTCACAAATGGTCAGAGGGGGACACAATGGTTTGGGAATACCAGATATCAACTACCAAGCACAGGGACCTTCAATAAGTAGTGGCACGGCGTGGGTACCATGTACAATGACCAACCAGAGTAGGCATGTGTCACTGACCATGGCCTATGAATGTCACTATGTGTGGTCAACTTTGACAACTCATAACACGAGTTACAAATGGTCAGAGGGGGAAACAATGGTTTTTGAATACTAATCATCGATTAGCAAGTACGAAGAAATTCAATATGTAGTGGCATAGTGTGGCTACCATGTACAGTGACCAACCAAAGTATGCATGTCACTGACCATGACCAAAGAATTTCACTTCATATTGTTAACGTTGACAATTCACAACAAGATTCACAGATAGGCAGAGGGGGTAACAATGGTTTGGGAATACTGGCTATCAACTAGAAAGCACAAAGACCTTTAGTACGTAGTGACACGGCATGGCAACCATGTACAGTGACAAACCAACGTAGGCATATGCCACTAACCATGACCAAACAATTTTCACAGTGTGTGGTCAACGTTGAAAACTCATGACACGAGTCACAAATGGTCAGATGGTGAAACAATGGGTTGAGAAAACTAGTTGTCAACTGGCAAGTACAGAGACCTTGAACAAGTAGTGGCACGGAGTAGCTAGCGTACACAGTGACCAACCAAAGGATGCATATGTCACTGACTATGAGCAAAGAAGTCCACTATGTGTGGTCAACATTGACAACACATAACACGAGTCACAAATGGTCATAGGGAGAGACAATGATTTGGGAACCCTACGTATCACCTAGAAAGGAGAAAGAACTTCAATACATACTTGCATGGTGTGAATACTATGCACACCGAACAACCAAACTAGGCATATGTCACTGACAATGACCAAAGACTTTCAGTATGGGTTGGCAGCGTTCACAACCCATAACACGAGTCACAAATGGTCAGAGGGGGGAAGAATGGTTTCGGAATATTAGTTTTCAACTTACAAGTACAACGACATTCAATAAGTAGTAGCACAGTGTGGCTAAAATGCACAGTGAGCAGCCAAAGTAGGCATATGTACTTCCTTTGACCAAAGAAATCCGCTCAGTGTGGTCAACGTTCACAACTCATAATATGAGTCACAAATGGTTAGAGGGGGAAACAATGGTTTGGGAACACCAGGTATCAACTAGCAAGCACAGGGACATCCAATAAGTAGTGGCTTGGTGTGGCTACCATGTACAATGACCAACCAAAGTAGGCATGTGTCACTGACCATGACCAATGAATGTCACTATGTGTGGTCAACTTTGACAACTCATAACACGAGTCACAAATGGTCTGAGGGGGAAACAATGGTCTGTGAATACAAATAATCGATTAGCAGGTACAAGGACTTTCAATATGTAGTGGCACAGTGTGGCTACCATGCACCGTGACCAACCAAAGTATGCATATGTTACCAACCATGACCAAAGAATTTCACTTCATGCGGTCAACGATGAAAATTCACAACAAGAGTCACTGAAATTCGAAGGGGGTAACCATGGTTTGGGAACACTGGCTATCAACTAGAAAGAACAAAGACCTTCAATACATAGTGACACGACGTGGCAACCATGTACAGTGACAAACCAAAGTAGGCACATGCCACTAACCATGACCAAAAGAATTTCACAATGTTTGGTCAACGTTGAAAGCTCAGAACACGAGTCACTAACGGTCAGAGGGTGAAACAATGGGTTGCAAACACTAGTTATCCACTGGCAAGTACAAATACTTTCAACAAGTAGTGGCATGGTGTGGCTAGCGTGCACAGTGACCAACCAAAGGATGCATATGTCACTGACTATGACCAAAGAAGTCCACTATGTGTCGTCAACATTGACAGCATATAACACGAGTCACAAATGGTTAGAGGGAGAGACAATGGTTTGGCAACCCTATGTATCAACTACAAAGGACAAAGTGGCACGGTGTGGCTACTATGCACACCAAACAACCAAACTAGGCACATGTCACTGACCACGACCAACGATTTGCAGTATGGGTGGTAAACGTTCACAACCCATAACACGAGTCACACATGATCAGAGGGGGAAACAATGGTTTGGCACTATTAGTTCTCAACTAGTCAGTAGAGCAACCTTTAACAAGATATAGCACGGTGTGGCTACCATGCACAATAACCGAGCAAAGGAGGCATATGTAGTACCTTTGACCAAAGAAATCGGCTCTATGTTGTCAACATTGACAACACATTATATGAGTCACAAGTGGTCAGAGGGGGAAACAATGGTTTGGGAACACCAGTTATCAACTAACTAGCAGAGGGACCTTCAATATGTAGTGGCATGGTGTGGCTACCATGTACAATGACCAACAAAAGTAGGCATGTGTCACTGACCATGACCAAATAACGTCACTATGTGTGGTCAACTTTGCCAACTCATAAGACGAGTCACAAGTTATCAGAGGGGGGAACAATGGTTTGTGAATACTAGTTATACATTAGGAAGTACAAATACCTTCAATATGTAGTGGCACAGTGTGGCTATCATGGACAGTGACCAACCAAAGTATGCATATGTCACTGATCATGACCAAATAATTTCACTTCATGTGGTCAACGCTGACAACTCACAACAAGAGTCACAGATAGTTAGCGGGTGTGACAATGGTTTGGGAACACTAGCTAGCAACTAGAAAGCACAAATACCGTTAGTACGTAGTCATACGGCATGGAAACAATGCACAATGACAAACCAAAGTAGGCATATGCAACTAACCATGACTTAAAGAATTTAACAGTCTGTGGTCAACGTTGAAAACACATAGTACGAGTCACCAATGGTCAGCGGGGGAAACAATGGGTTCGACACACTATTCATCAACTAACAAGTACAAAGACCTTCAACAAGTAGTGGCACGGTGTGGCCAGCATGCACAGTGACCAACCAAAGGATGCATACGTCACGGACTATGACCAAAGAAGTCCACTATGTGTGGTCAACATTGTGAACTCATAACACGAGTCACAAATGGTCAGGGGGAGACACAATGGTTCGGCAACCCCATGTATCAACAAGAAAGGACAAAGAACGTCAATACGTAGTGGCACGGTGTGGCTGCTATGCACACCAAACAACCAAACTAGGCATATGTCACTGACGATGACCAAAGAATTTGAATATGGGTGGTTAACGTTCACAACCCATAAAACGAGTCACAAATGGTCAGAGGGGGAAACAATGGTTTTGGAATACTAGTTTTCAACTAGCAACTATAACTAAATTCAACAAGTAGTATCACAGTGTGGCTACCATACACAATGACCGACCAAAGTATGCATATGTAACACCTTTGACCAAAGAAGTCCGCTGTGCGTGGTCAACGTTGACAACTCATAATACGAGTCACAAATGGTCAAAGGGGGAAAACAATGGTTTGGAAACACAAAGTATCAACTAGCAAGCACAAGGATCTTCAATAAATTGTGGCACAGTGTAACTACCATGTACAATGACCAACCAAAGTAGGCATGTGTCACAGACCATGACCAAAGAATGTCACTATGTGTGGTCAACTTTGACAACTCATAACACAAGTCACAAATGCTCAGAGGGGGGAAACAATGGTTTGTGAATACTTGTTATCGATTAGAAAGTACAAATACCTTCAATATGTAGTGGCACAGTGTGGCTACCATGCACAGTGACCAACCATTGTATGCATATGTAACTGACCATGACCAAAGAATTTCACTTCATGTGGTCACCATTAACAACCCACAACAACATTCATAGACATTCAGAGGGGGTAACAATGGTTTGGAAACACTGGCTATCAACTAGAAAGCACAAAGACCTTGAGTACGCAGTGACACGGCGTGGCAACCATGTACAGTGACAAACGAAAGAGGGCATATGCCACTAACCATGACCAACAGAATTTCTAAGTGTGTGGTCAACGTTGAAAACTCATAACACAATTCAAAAATGGTCAGCGGGGTCAACAATGGGTTGGGAACACTAGTTATCAAGTAGCAAGTACAAAGACCTTCAACAAGTAGTGGCACGGTGTGGCTAGCGTGCATAGTGGCAAGGGATGCATACATCACTGACTATGACCAAAGAAGTCCACTATGTGTGGTCAACATTGACAACGCATAACATGAGTCACAAATGGTCAGAGGAAGAGACAATGGTTTGAGAACCCTATGTGTCGACTATAAAGCACAAATAACTTCAATATGTAGTGGCACGGTATGGCTACTATGCACACAGAACAACCAAACTAGGCATATGTCACTGACCAAGACCAAAGAATTTCAGTATGGGGGGTCAACATTCACAACCCGTAACATGAGCCACAAATGGTCAGAGGAGGAAACAGTGGTTGTGACAGATTAGTTTTCAACTAGCAAGTACAACAACCTTCGAAACGTAGTAGCCAGTGTGGCTACCATGCACAGTGACCGACCAAATTAGGCATATGTAGTACCTCTGACCAAATAAATCCGCTGTGTGTGGTCAACGTTCACAACTCATAATACGAGTCACAAATCTTCACAGTGGGGAAGTAATTGTTTGGGAACACCAGGTATCAACTAGCAAGCACAAGAACCTTTAGAAAGGAATGGTAAGGTGTAGCTACCATGTACAACGACGAACCAAAGAAGGCATGTGTCACTGACCATGACCAAAGAATGTCACTGTGTGTGGTCAACTTTGACAGCTCATAACATGAGACACAAATGGTAAGAGGGGGAAACACTTGTTTGTGAATACTAGTTATCTATTGGCAAGTACAAAGACCTTCAATGTGTAGTGGCACAGTGTGGCTACCATGCACTGTGACCAACCAAAGTATGCATATGTCACTGACCATGACCAAATAATTTCACTTCATGTGGTCAACGTTGACAACTCACAACAAGAGTCACAGAAAGTTATACGGGGTAACAATGGTTTGGGAACACTGGCTATCAAGTAGAAAGACCTTCAAAGACCTTCAGTACGTTGTGACACGGCGTTGCAACCACGTACAGTGACAAACCAAAGTAGGCATATGCCACTAACCATGTCCAAAAGCATTTCACAGTTTGTGGTCAACGTTGAAAACTCCTAACACGAGTCACAAATGGTCAGAGGGGAAAACAATGGGTCGGGAACACTAGTTTTCAACTAGCAAGTATAAACCCCTTCAATAAGTAGAGGCACGGTGTGGCCAGCATGCACGGTGAGCAACCTAAGGCTACATACGTCACTGACTATGACCAAAGAAATCCACTATGTGTGGTCAACGTTGACAACTCAAAACACGAGTCACAAATGGTCAGAGGGAGAGACAATGGTTTGGGAACCCTATGTATTGACTAGAATAGATAAAAAACTTCTATAAGTAGTGGCACGGTGTGGTTACTATGCACACCAAACAACCAAACTAGGCATATGTCACTGACCATGACCAAAGAAATTCAGTATTGGTAGTCAAAGTTCACAACCCATAACACGAGTCACAGATGGTCCGTGGGGGAAACAATGGTTTCAGAATATTATATTTCAACTAGAAATTACAAGGACCTTCAATACGTACTAGCACAGTCTGGCTACCATGAAGAATGACCGACCAAAGTAGGCATGTGTATTGCCTTTGACAAAATAAATCCGTTGTGTGTGGTCAACTTTGAAAACTCATAATACGAGTCATTGGTAATGGGGGGAGACAATGGTTTGGGGACACCATGTATCAACTAGCAAGAAAAGGGACCTTCAATAAGTACTGGCACAGTCTGGCTACCATGTACAATGACCAGCCAAAGTAGGCATGTGCCACTGACCAAGACCAAAGAATGTCACTATGTGTGGTCAACTTTGACAACTCATAACACAAGTCACAAATAGTCAAAGGGGAAACAATGGTTTGTGAATACTAGTTATCGACTGGCAAGTATAAAGACCTTGAACATATAGTGGCACAGTGTGGCTACCATGCACGGAGACCAACCAAATTAGGCATGTGTCACTGACCATGACCAAAGAAGTTCACTTCATGTGGTCAACGCTGACAACTCACAACAAGAGTCAAAGATGGTCAGAGGGGGTAACAATGGTTTGGGAACACTAGCTATCAACTAGATAGCTCAAAGCTCTTTAGTACGTAGTGACACGGCGTGAAACAATGTACAGTGACAAACCAAATTAGGCATATGCCACTAACTATGACCAGAAGAATTTCACAGTATGTGAACGTTGAAAACTCATAACACGAGTCACAAATCATCAGAGGGGGAAACAATGGGTTGGGAACACTAGTTATCAACTAGCAAGTACAAAGACCTTCAACAAGTAGTGGCACATTGTGGCAAGCATGCACAGTGACCAACCAAAAGATGCATACGTCACTGACTATGACCAAAGAAGTCCACAATGTGTGGTCAACATTGACAACTCATAACACGAGTCACAAATGGTCAGAGGGAGAGACAATGGTTTGGGAAACCTATGCATCGACTAGAAAGGACAAAGAACTTCAATACGTAGTGGCACGGTGTGGCTAATATGCACACCAAACAACCAAACTAGGCATATGTCGCTGACCATGACCAAAGAATTTCAGTATGGGTGGTCAACCTTCACAACCCATAACAAGAGTCACAAAGGGTTAGAGGGGGAAACAATTGTTTCGGAATATAAGTTCTTAACTAGCAAGTAGAGCAACCTTTAACAAGTAGTAGCACGGTGTTGCTACCATGCACAATGACCGACCAAAGTAGGGGTGTGTATTCCCTTTGACCAAAGAAATCGGCTATGAGTGCACAGTCACTAGGATCTTCAACAAGTATTGGCACGGTGTGGCTAGAGTGCACAGTGACTAACCAAAGAATGCATATGTCCCTGACTATGACCAAAGAAGTTCACTATGTGTGGTCAACATCGACAACTTATAAAACAAGTCATGAATGGTCAGAGGGAGAGACAATGGTTTGGAAACCATATGTTTTGACTAGAAAGGACAAAGCACTTCAATACGTAGTGGCATGGTGTGGCAACTATGCACACCAAATAACCAAACTAGCCATATGTCACTGACCATGACCTGAGCATTTCAGTATGGGTAATCAACATTCACAACCCATAACAAGAGTCACAAATGGTCAGAGAGGGAAACAATGGTTTCCATATATTAGGTTTCAACTAGCACGTACAACAACCATTAATACGTAGTAGCAAGGTGTGACTACCATGCTCAATGACCGACCAAAGCAGGCATATGTACTACCTCTAACCAAAGAAATCCCCTCTGTGTGGTCAACGTTGACAACTCATAATACGAGTCACAAATGGTCAGAGGGGAAAACAATGGTTTTGGAACACCACGTAACAACTTGCAAGCACAAGGACCTTCAATAAGTAGTGGCACGGTGTAGCTACCATGTGCAGTGACCATCTAAAGTAGGCATGTGTCACATGACCAAAGAATGTCACTACATGTGGTCAACTTTGACAACTCATGACACAAGTCCCAAATGGTCAGAGGGGGAAACAATGGCTTGTGAATACTAGTTATCAATTAGCAAGTACAAAGACCTCCAATATGTAGTGGAATAGTGTGGCTACCATGCACAGTGACCAACCAACGTATCCATATGTCACACACCATGATCAAATAACTTCACTTCATGTGGTCAACATTGAGAACTCACAACAAGAGTCACATATAGTCAGAGGGGATAACAATGGTTTGGAAACACTGGCTGTCAACTGGAAAGCACAAAGACCCTCAGTACGCAGTGACACAGTATGGCGACCGTGTACAGTGACAAACCAAAGTAGGTATATGCCACTAACCATGACTAAAAGAATTTCACGGTGTGTGGTCAACGTTGAAAACTCATAACACCAGTCACAAATGGTCACAGGGGGAAACAATGGGTTGGGAACATTTGTTATCAACTAGCAAGTACAAACACCTTCAATAAGTAGAGGCACAGTGTGGCTAGCATGCACAGTGACCAACCAAATGATGCATACGTCACTGACTATGACCAAATACATGCACTATGTGTGGTCAACATTGACCACCCACAACACAAGTCACAAATTTTCAGATGGAGAGACAATGGTTTGGGAACCCTATGTATTGATAAGAGAGGACAAAGAACTTCAAAACATAGTAGAAAGGTGTGGCTACTATGCACACCGAACAACCAAACTAGGCGTATGGCACTGACCATGACAAAAGGATTTCAGTATGGGTGGTCAACGTTCACAACCCATAACATGAGTCACGTATGGTCAGAGGGGGAAACAATGGTTTCGGAAAATTAGTTTTCAATTAGCAAGTACAACGACCTTCATTTCCTAGTAGCACGGCATGGTTACCATGAAGACTGACCGACCAAAGTAGGCATATGTACTGCCTTTGACCAAAGACATCTGCTGTGTGTGGTCAACATAGAAAACTCATAATACAAGTCACAGATGGTCAGAGGGGAAAACATTGTTTTGGGAACAGCAAGTATCAACAAGCAAGCACAAGGACGGCACCTTGTGGCTACCATGTACAATGACCAACCAAAGTAGGCATGTGTCACTGACCATGACCAAAGAATGTCACTATGTGTGGTCAACTTTGACAACTCATAACACGAGTCACAAATGGTCAGAGGGGGAACAATGGTTTCTGAATACTACTTATCGATAAGCAAATACAAAGACATTCAATAAGTAGTTGCACTATGTGGCTACCATGCACAGTGACCAACCAAAGTATACATATAACACTGACAATGACCAAAGAACTTCACTTCATGTGGTCAACGCTAACAACTCACAACAAGAGTCACAGATAGTCAGAGGAGGTAACAATGGTTTGGGAACACTGGCCATAAACTAGAAAGTACAAAGACCTTCAGTACACAGTGACCCGGCATGGAAATCATGTACAGTGACAAACCAAAGTAGGCATATGCCACTAACCATGACCAAACGAATGTCACAGTGTGTGGTCAACATTGAAAACTCATAACACGAGTCACACATGGTCAGAGGGGGGAAACAATGGGTTGGGAACATTGGTTATCAGCTAGCAAGTACAAAGACTTCAACAAGTAGTGGCACGGTGTGGCTGGCATGCACAGTAACCAACCAAAGGATGCATACGTCACTGAATATGACCAAAGAAGTCCACTCTATGTGGTTGATATTCACATATCATAACACGAGTCACAAATGTCCAGAGGGATAGACAATGGCTTGGAAACCCTATGTATCTACAATAAAGGACAAAGAACTTCAATATGCATTGCCACAGTGTGGCTGTTATCCACACCGAACAACCAAACTAGGCACATGTCTCTGACCATGACCAAAGAATTTCAGTATGGGTGGTCAATGTTTACAACCCATAACACAAGTCACAAATGGTCAGAGGGGAAAACAATGGTTTTGGAATGCTGCTTTACAACTAGCAAGTACAACAACCTTCAATAAGTAGTAGCACGGTGTGGCGACCATGCACAATGACCGACCAAAGTAGGCGTATGTACTGCCTTTGACCAAAGAAATCCGCTGTGTGTGGTCAACGTTGACAACTAACAATACAAGTCACAAATGGTCGGAGGGGGAAACATAGGTTTGGGACCACCAGGTATCAACTAGCAAGCACAGGGACTTTCAATAAGCATTGGCACGGTGTGGCTACCATGTACAATGACTAACCAAAGTAGACACGTATCACTGACCATGACCAAAGAATGACACTATGTGTGGTCTACTTTGACAACTCATAACATGAGTCACAACTGGTCACATGGGAGAACAATGTTTTTGTGCATACTAATCATTGATTAGAAAGTACAGAGACGTTCAATGTGTAGTGGCAACGTGTGGCTGCCATGCACAGTGACCCACTAAAACATGCATATGTCACTTTTTTGCTTCATGTGGTCAACGTTGACAAGTCACAATAAGGGTCACTGATAGTCAGAGGGGGTAACAATGGTTTGGGAACACTGGCTATCAACTAGAAAGCACAGAGACCTTCAGTACATAGTGACACGGCATGGCAACCATGTACAGTGACAAACCAAAGTAGGCATATGCCACTAACCATGAGCAAATGAGTTTCACGGTGTGTGGTCAACGTTTAAAACTCATAACACGAGTCACAAATGGTCAGAGGGGGGGGGAAATGGGTTGGAAACACTAGCTATCAACTAGCAAGTACAAAGACCTTCAACAAGTAATGGCACGGTGTGGCTAGCGTGCACAGTGACCAGCCAAAGGATGCAAACATTACTGAATATGAGCAAATAAGTCCACTATGTATGGTCAACATTGACAACTCATCACACGAGTCACAATGTTCAGAGGTACAGACAATGGTTTGGGAACCCTATGTATCGACTAGAAAGGACAAAGAACTTCAATATGTAGTAGCACGGTGTGGCTACTATGCACACCGAACAACCAAACTAGGCATATGTCACTGACCATGACCAACTGATTTCAGTATGGGTGGTCAACCTTCACAACCCATAACACGAGTCACAAATGGTCAGAGGGCGAATCAATGGTTTCAGAATGTTAGTTTTCAACTAGCAAGTACAACGACCTTCAATACGTCGTAGCACGGTGTAGCTACCGTGCACAATGACAGACCAAAGTAGGCATATGTACTGCCATTGACCAAAGAAATCCGCTGTGTGTGGTCAACATTGACAACTCATAGAACGAGTGAGAACTGGTCGGAGGGGGAAACAATGGTTTGGGACCACCAGGTATCAACTAGCAAGCACAAGGACCTTCAAAAAGCAGTGGCGCGGTGTGGCTACCATGTACAATGACTAACCAAAGTAGGCACGTGTCACTGACCATGACCAAAGAATGTCACTATGTGTGATCTACTTTGACAACTCATAACACGAGTCACAAATGGTAAGAGGGGGAAACAATGGTTTGTGAATACTAGTTATCGTTTGGCAAGTACAAAGACCTCCAATACGTAGTAGCGCAGTGTGGCTACCATGCACAGTGACCAACCAAAGTATGCATATGTCACTGACCATGACCAAAGAATTTCACTTCATGTGGTCAACGCTGACAACTCACAACAAGAGTCACAGATAGTCAGAGGGGGCAA
>SZWC01010511.1:52263-68223 GCA_023375785.1 Penium margaritaceum | reverse complement strand
TACTTTGACAACTCATAACACGAGTCACAAATGGTAAGAGGGGGAAACAATGGTTTGTGAATACTAGTTATCGTTTGGCAAGTACAAAGACCTCCAATACGTAGTAGCGCAGTGTGGCTACCATGCACAGTGACCAACCAAAGTATGCATATGTCACTGACCATGACCAAAGAATTTCACTTCATGTGGTCAACGCTGACAACTCACAACAAGAGTCACAGATAGTCAGAGGGGGCAACAATGGTTTGGGCACACTGGCTATAAACTAGAAAACACAAATACCTTAAGTACGTAGTGACCCGGCGTGGCAACCATGTACAATGACAAACCAGAGTAGGCATGCCAGTAACCATGACCCAAAGAATTTCACAGTGCGTGGTCAACGTTGAAAACGCATAAAACAAGTCACAAATGGTCAGAGGAAGGAAAATGGGTTGGGAACACTAGTTATCAACTAGCAAGTACAAAGACCTTCAGCAAGTACTGGCATGGTGTGGCTAGCGTGCACAGTGACCAGCCAAAGGATGCAAACGTCACTGACTATGCCCAAAGAAGTCCACTATGTGTGGTCAACATTGACAACTCATAACCAGAGTCACAATGGTCAGAGGGAGAGATAATGGTTTGGGAATCCTATGTATTGACTAGAAACGACAAAGATCTTCAATACATACTGGTACGGTGTGGCTACTATGCACACGGAACAACCAAAATAGGCATATGTCACTGACCATGACCAAATAATTTCAGTATGGGTGGTCAATGTTCACAACCCATAACACGAGTCACAAATGGTCAGAAGGGGAAACAATGCTTTCGGAATATCAGTTTTCAACAAGCAAGTACAACGACCTTCAATAAGTAGTAGCACGGTGTGGCTACCATGCACAATGACCGACCAAATAGGCATATGTACTGCCTTTGACCAAAGAAATCCGCTGTGTGTGGTCAACATTGACAACTCATAATAAGAGTCACAAATGGTCAGAGGGGGAAATAATGGTTTGGGAACACCAGGTATCAACTAGCAAGCACGAGGACCTTGAATAAGCAGTGGCACAGTGTGGCAACCATGTATAATGACCAACAAAAGTAGGCATGTGTCACAGACCATGACCAAAGAATGTCACTATGTATGGTCTACTTTGACAACTCATAACACGAGTCACAAATGGTCAGAGGGGGAAACAATGGCTTGTGAATACTATTCATTGATTAGCAAGTACAGAGACCTTCAATATGTAGTGGCACAGTGTGGCTACCATGCACAGTGACCAACCAAAGTATGCATATGTCGCTGACCATGACCAAAGAATGTCACTTCATGTGGTCAACGCTGACAACTCACAACAGGGGTCACATATAGTAATGGGGGGTATCAATGGTTGGGGAATACTGGCTATCAACTACAAAGCACAAAGACCTTCAGTACGTAGTGACACGGCGTGGCAACCATGTACAGTGACAAACCAAAGAAGGCATATTCCACTAACCATGACCAAAAGAATATCACAATGTGTGGTCAACGTTGAAAACTCATAACATGAGTTACAAATGGTCAGAGGGGGAAACAATGGGTCGGGAACACTACTTATCAACTGACAAGTACAAATACCTTCAACAAGTAGAGGCACAATGTGGCTCGTGTGCACAATGACCAATCAAAGGATGCATACGTCACTGAATATGACCAAAGAAGTCCACTATGTGTGATCAACATTGACAACTCATAACACGAGTCAAAAAGAATTAGAGGGAGAGACAATGGTTTGGAAACCCTATGTATTGACTAGAAAGGACAAAGAAATTGAATACATATTGGCACAATGTGGCTACTATGCACACCGAACAACCAAACGAGGCATATGTCACTGAAAATGACCAAAGAATTTCAGTATGGGTGGTCAATGTTCACAACCCATAACACGAATCACAAATGGTCAGAGGGGGAAACAATAGGTTGGGAACACTAGTTATCAACTAGAAAGTACAAGGACCTTCAACAAGTAGTGGCACGGTGTGGCTAGCGTATACAGTGACCAACCAAAGGATGCATACGTCACTAACTATGACCAAAGAAGTCCACTATGTGTGGTCAACATTGACAACAAGTAACATGAGTCACAAATGGTCAGAGGGAGAGACAATGGTTTGGGAACCCTATAAATCAACTAGAAAGGAAAAATAACTTCAATACGTAGTGGCACGGTGTGGCTACTATGCACACCAAACAACCAAACTAGGCATACGTCAGTGACCATAACCAAAAAACTTCAGTATGGGTGGTCAATGTTCACAACCCATAACACAAGTCATAAATGGTCAGAGGGGGAAATATTGGATTCAGAATATTAGTTTTCAACAAGCAAGTACAACAACCTTCAATAAGTAGTAGCACGGTGTGGCTACCATGCACAATGACCGACCAAAGTAGGCATATGTAATGCCTTTTACCAACGAAATCCGCTCTGTGTGGTCAATGTTGACAACGCATAACACGAGTCACAAATGGTTTGACGGGGGGAAACATGGTTTGGGAACACCAGGTATCAACTAGCAAGCACATCGACCTTCAATAAGCAGTGCCACATTGTGGCAACCATGTACAATGACCAACCAAAGTAGGCATGTGTCACTGACCATGACCAGAGAATGTCACTATGTGTGGTCTACTTTGGCAACTCATAACACGAGTCATACATGGTCACATGATGAAACAATTGCTTGTGAATACTAGTTATTGATTAGAAAGTACAAAGACCTTTAATATGCAGTGGCACATTGTGGCTACCATGCACAGTGACCAACCAAAGTATGCATATGTCACTGACCATGACCAAAGAATTTTACGTCATGTGGTCAACGCTGACAACTCAGAACAAGAGTCATAGATAGTCAGAGGGGGTAAGAATGGTTTACAAACACTGGCTATCATCTAAAAAGCACAAGAACCTTCAGTATGTAGTGACACGGCATGGGAACCATGTACAGTGACAAACCAAAGTAGGCATATGCCACTAACCATGACCAAAAGAATTTCATAGTGTGTGGTCAACGTTGAATACACCAAACACGAGTCACAGATTGTCAGAGGGGGGAAACAATGGGTTGGGAACACTAGCTATTATCTAACAAGTACAAACATCTTCAACAAGTAGTGGCACGCTGTGCCTAGCGTGCACAGTGACTAACCAAAGGATGCATACGTCAGTGACTATGACCAAAGAAATCCACTATGTGTGGTCAACATTGACAACACATAACACGAGTCACAAATGGTCAGAGGGAGAGACAATGGTTTGGGAACCCTACGTATTGACTAGTAAGGTAAAAGAACTTCAATAAGTAGTGGCACGGTAAGGCTACTATGCACACCGAACAACCAAACTAGAAATATGTCACTGGCCATGACCAAAGAATATCAGCATGGGTGGTCAACATTCACAACCCATAACACCAGTCACAAATGGTTAGTGGAGGAAACAATAGATTTGGACTATCAGTTTTCAACTAGCAAGTACAACGACCTTCAGTAAGTAGTAGCACGGTGTGGCTACCATTCACAATGACCGACCAAACTAGGCATATGCACTGCCTTTGACCAAAGAAATCCGCTCTGTGTGGCCAACGTTGACAACTCATAATACGAGTCACAAATGGTCAGAGGGGGAAACAATGGTTTGAGAACACCAGATATCAACTAGCAAGCACAAGGACCTTCAATGAGTAGTGGCACGGTGTGGCTAGCATGTGCAATGACCAACCAAAGTAGGCTTGTGTCACTGACCACAATGAAATAATGTCACTATGTGTGGTCAACTTTGACAACTAATAACACGATTCACAAATGGTCAGAGGGGGAGACAATGGTTTGTGAATACAAGTAATTGATTAGCAACCACAAATACCTTCAACATGTAGTGGCACAGTGTGGCTACCATGCACACTGACCAACCAAAGTATGCATATGTCACTGACCATGACCAAAGAATTTCACTTCATGTGGTCAATATTGACAACCCACAACAAGATTCGCATGTAATCAGAGGGGGTAACAATGGTTTGGGAACACTGGCTATGAACTAGAATGCACAAAGACCTTCAGTACATTGTGACACGGCGTGGCAACCATGTACAGTAACAAACAACAATAGGCATATGCCGCTAACCATGACCAAAATAATTCCACAGTGTGTGGTCAACGTTCAAACTTCATAACACGAGTCACAAATGATCAGAGGGGTAAACAATGAGTTGGGAACACTAGTTATCAACTAACAAGTGCAAACACCTTAAACAAGTAGAGGCACAGTGTGGCTAGCGTGCACAGTGACCAACCAAAGGATGCATACGTCACTGACTATGACCAAAGAGATCCACTATGTGTGGTCAACATTGAAAACACATAACACAAGTCACAAATGGTCAGAGGGAGAGACAACGGTTTCGGAACCCTATGTATCAACTAGAAAGGACAAAGAACTTCAATAAGTAGTAGCAAGGGGTGGCTACTATGCAAACCAAAAAACCAAACTAAGCATATGTCACTGACCATAACCAACAAATTTCAGTATGGGTGGTCAGCGTCCACAACCCATAAGACGAGTCACAAATGGTCTGAGGGGGAAACAGTTGTTTCAGAATACAAGCTTCAACTAGCAAGTACAACGACCTTGAGTAAGTAGTAGCACGGTGTGGCTACCATGCACAATGACCCATCAAATTAGGCATATGTACTGTCTTTGACCAAAGAAATCCGCTGTGTGTGGTCAACGTTGACAACTCATAATATGAGTCACAAATGGTCAGAGGGGGAAACAACGGTTTGGGAACACCATGTATCAACTAGTAAGCACAAGGACCCTAAACAAGTAGTGGCACACTGTGGGTACCATGTACAATGACCAACCAAGGTAGGCATCTGTCAGTTACCATGACCAAAGAATGTCATTATTTGTGGTCAGCTTTAATAACTCATAACACGAGTCATAAATGGTCAGAGGGGGAAACAATGGTTTGTGAATACAAGTCATCAATTAGCATGTACAAAATCCTACAATATGTAGCGGCAGAGTCTGGCTTCCATGCACAGTGACAACCCAGAGTATGCACATGTCACTGACCATGACGAAAGAATTTCACTTCATGTGGTCAACGTTGACAACTCACAACAAGAGTCACAGATACTCACAGGGGGTAACAATGGTTCGGTAATACTGGCTATCAACTAGAAAGCACAAAGACCTTCAGTACGTAGTGACATGGCGTGGCAACCATGTACCATGACAAACCAAAGTAGGCATATGCCACTAACCATGACCAAAAGAATTTCACAGTGTGTGGTCAGCTTTGAAAACTCATAACACGAGTCACAAATGGTTATGGGGGGAAACAATGGGTTAGGAACACTAGCCATCAACTACCAAGTAGAAAGACCTTCAACAAGTAGTGGCACAGTGTGGCTAGCGTGCACAGTGACCAGTCAAAGGATGCATACATCACTGACTATGACCAAAGAAGTCCAATATGTGGTCAACATTGACAACTCATAGCACGCGTCACAAATGCTCAGAGGGAGAGACAATGGTTTGGGAACCCTATGCATGGACTAGAAAGGACAAAGAACTTCAATAAGTAGTGGCACGGTAAGGCTACTATGCACACCAAACAACCAAACTAGGCATATGTCACTGGCCATGACCAAAGAATACCAGTATGGGTGGTCAACGTTCACAACCCATAACACCAGTCACAAATGGTCAGAAAGGGAAACAATGGTTTTGAAATATCAGTTTTCAGCTAGCAAGTATAATGATCTTCAGTAAGTAGTAGCACAGTGTGGCTACCATGCACAATGACCAACCAAAGTAGGCATATGTACTGCCTTCGACCAAAGAAGTCTGCAGTGCGTGGTCAACATTGACAACTCATAATACGAGTCACAAATGGTCAGAGGGGGAAACAATGATTTGGGAAGACCAGGTATCAAATAGCAAGCACAGGGACCTTCAATAAGTAGTGTCACGGTGTGGCTACCATGTACAATGACCAACCAAAGTAGGCATGTGTCACTGACCAAGACCAAAGAATGTCACTATGTGAGGTCAACTTTGACAACTCATCACATGAGTCACAAATGGTGAGAGGGGGAAAAAATGGTTTGTGAATACAAGTTATTGATTAGCAAGTACAAAGACATTCAATATGTAGTGGCACAGTCTGGCTACCATGCACATTGACCAACCATAGTATGCATGACCAAAGAATTTCACTTCATGTGGTCAACATTGACAACTCACAATAAGATTCACAGATAGTCAGTGGTAGTAGGTTTGGGTACACTGGCTATCAACTAGAAAGCAAAAAGGCCCTGTTCTCCAAAGTTGTCCCAGAGTTATGCCAGAGCTGTGCCAGAGTTGTGCCAGAGTTGTGCCGGAGTTGTGCCAGAAATGTGCCAGAGTTGTGCCAGAGTTTTGCCAGAGTTGTGCTAGAGTTGTGCTAGAGTTGTGTCAGAGCTGTGCCAGATATGTGCTAGAGTTGTGCAAGAGTTGTGCCAGAGCTGTGCCCAAGTGGTGTCAGAGTTGTGTCCCTTTTGTGCCAGAGTTGTGCCAGAGTTGAGCCAGAGTTGTGCAAGAGTTGTGCCAGAGTTGTGCCAGAGTTGTGCCAGAGTTGTGCCAAGGTTGTGCCAAAGTTGTGCCAGAGTTGTGCCAAAGTTGTACCAGAATTTTCCCAAGGTTGTGCCAGAGTTGCACCAGAGTTGTACCAGAGTTGTGCCAGAGTTGTGCCATAGTTTTGCAAGAGTTGTGCAAGAGTTGTGCGAACGTTGTGCCAAAGTTGTGCCAGAGTTTTGCCGGAGGTGTGTCATAGTTCTCCAAAGTTGTAACAGAGTTGTGCCATTGTTGTGCTAGATTTGTGCAAGAGTTGTGCCAGAGTTGAACCAGAGTTGTGCCAGAGTTGTGCCAGAGTTGTGCCAGAGTTGTACCAGAGATGTGCCAGAGATGTGCGAAAGTTGTGCCAGAGTTGTGCTTGAGTTGTGCCATTGTTGTTCCAGAGTTGTGCCAGAGTTGTGCCAGAGTTGTGGCAGAGTTGTGCCAGAGTTGTGGCAGAGTTGTGCCAGAGTTGTGGCAGAGTTGTGCCAGAGTTGTGGCAGAGTTGTGCCAGAGTTGTGGCAGAGTTGTGCCAGAGTTGTGGCAGAGTTGTGCCAGAGTTGTGGCAGAGTTGTGCCAGAGTTGTGGCAGAGTTGTGCCAGAGTTGTGGCAGAGTTGTGCCAGAGTTGTGGCAGAGTTGTGCCAGAGTTGTGGCAGAGTTGTGCCAGAGTTGTGGCAGAGTTGTGCCAGAGTTGTGGCAGAGTTGTGCCAGAGTTGTGGCAGAGTTGTGCCAGAGTTGTGGCAGAGTTGTGCCAGAGTTGTGGCAGAGTTGTGCCAGAGTTGTGGCAGAGTTGTGCCAGAGTTGTGGCAGAGTTGTGCCAGAGTTGTGGCAGAGTTGTGCCAGAGTTGTGGCAGAGTTGTGCCAGAGTTGTGGCAGAGTTGTGCCAGAGTTGTGGCAGAGTTGTGCCAGAGTTGTGGCAGAGTTGTGCCAGAGTTGTGGCAGAGTTGTGCCAGAGTTGTGGCAGAGTTGTGCCAGAGTTGTGGCAGAGTTGTGCCAGAGTTGTGGCAGAGTTGTGCCAGAGTTGTGGCAGAGTTGTGCCAGAGTTGTGGCAGAGTTGTGCCAGAGTTGTGGCAGAGTTGTGCCAGAGTTGTGGCAGAGTTGTGCCAGAGTTGTGGCAGAGTTGTGCCAGAGTTGTGGCAGAGTTGTGCCAGAGTTGTGGCAGAGTTGTGCCAGAGTTGTGGCAGAGTTGTGCCAGAGTTGTGGCAGAGTTGTGCCAGAGTTGTGGCAGAGTTGTGCCAGAGTTGTGGCAGAGTTGTGCCAGAGTTGTGGCAGAGTTGTGCCAGAGTTGTGGCAGAGTTGTGCCAGAGTTGTGGCAGAGTTGTGCCAGAGTTGTGGCAGAGTTGTGCCAGAGTTGTGGCAGAGTTGTGCCAGAGTTGTGGCAGAGTTGTGCCAGAGTTGTGGCAGAGTTGTGCCAGAGTTGTGGCAGAGTTGTGCCAGAGTTGTGGCAGAGTTGTGCCAGAGTTGTGGCAGAGTTGTGCCAGAGTTGTGGCAGAGTTGTGCCAGAGTTGTGGCAGAGTTGTGCCAGAGTTGTGGCAGAGTTGTGCCAGAGTTGTGGCAGAGTTGTGCCAGAGTTGTGGCAGAGTTGTGCCAGAGTTGTGGCAGAGTTGTGCCAGAGTTGTGGCAGAGTTGTGCCAGAGTTGTGGCAGAGTTGTGCCAGAGTTGTGGCAGAGTTGTGCCAGAGTTGTGGCAGAGTTGTGCCAGAGTTGTGGCAGAGTTGTGCCAGAGTTGTGGCAGAGTTGTGCCAGAGTTGTGGCAGAGTTGTGCCAGAGTTGTGGCAGAGTTGTGCCAGAGTTGTGGCAGAGTTGTGCCAGAGTTGTGGCAGAGTTGTGCCAGAGTTGTGGCAGAGTTGTGCCAGAGTTGTGGCAGAGTTGTGCCAGAGTTGTGGCAGAGTTGTGCCAGAGTTGTGGCAGAGTTGTGCCAGAGTTGTGGCAGAGTTGTGCCAGAGTTGTGGCAGAGTTGTGCCAGAGTTGTGGCAGAGTTGTGCCAGAGTTGTGGCAGAGTTGTGCCAGAGTTGTGGCAGAGTTGTGCCAGAGTTGTGGCAGAGTTGTGCCAGAGTTGTGGCAGAGTTGTGCCAGAGTTGTGGCAGAGTTGTGCCAGAGTTGTGGCAGAGTTGTGCCAGAGTTGTGGCAGAGTTGTGCCAGAGTTGTGGCAGAGTTGTGCCAGAGTTGTGGCAGAGTTGTGCCAGAGTTGTGGCAGAGTTGTGCCAGAGTTGTGGCAGAGTTGTGCCAGAGTTGTGGCAGAGTTGTGCCAGAGTTGTGGCAGAGTTGTGCCAGAGTTGTGGCAGAGTTGTGCCAGAGTTGTGGCAGAGTTGTGCCAGAGTTGTGGCAGAGTTGTGCCAGAGTTGTGGCAGAGTTGTGCCAGAGTTGTGGCAGAGTTGTGCCAGAGTTGTGGCAGAGTTGTGCCAGAGTTGTGGCAGAGTTGTGCCAGAGTTGTGGCAGAGTTGTGCCAGAGTTGTGGCAGAGTTGTGCCAGAGTTGTGGCAGAGTTGTGCCAGAGTTGTGGCAGAGTTGTGCCAGAGTTGTGGCAGAGTTGTGCCAGAGTTGTGGCAGAGTTGTGCCAGAGTTGTGGCAGAGTTGTGCCAGAGTTGTGGCAGAGTTGTGCCAGAGTTGTGGCAGAGTTGTGCCAGAGTTGTGGCAGAGTTGTGCCAGAGTTGTGGCAGAGTTGTGCCAGAGTTGTGGCAGAGTTGTGCCAGAGTTGTGGCAGAGTTGTGCCAGAGTTGTGGCAGAGTTGTGCCAGAGTTGTGGCAGAGTTGTGCCAGAGTTGTGGCAGAGTTGTGCCAGAGTTGTGGCAGAGTTGTGCCAGAGTTGTGGCAGAGTTGTGCCAGAGTTGTGGCAGAGTTGTGCCAGAGTTGTGGCAGAGTTGTGCCAGAGTTGTGGCAGAGTTGTGCCAGAGTTGTGGCAGAGTTGTGCCAGAGTTGTGGCAGAGTTGTGCCAGAGTTGTGGCAGAGTTGTGCCAGAGTTGTGGCAGAGTTGTGCCAGAGTTGTGGCAGAGTTGTGCCAGAGTTGTGGCAGAGTTGTGCCAGAGTTGTGGCAGAGTTGTGCCAGAGTTGTGGCAGAGTTGTGCCAGAGTTGTGGCAGAGTTGTGCCAGAGTTGTGGCAGAGTTGTGCCAGAGTTGTGGCAGAGTTGTGCCAGAGTTGTGGCAGAGTTGTGCCAGAGTTGTGGCAGAGTTGTGCCAGAGTTGTGGCAGAGTTGTGCCAGAGTTGTGGCAGAGTTGTGCCAGAGTTGTGGCAGAGTTGTGCCAGAGTTGTGGCAGAGTTGTGCCAGAGTTGTGGCAGAGTTGTGCCAGAGTTGTGGCAGAGTTGTGCCAGAGTTGTGGCAGAGTTGTGCCAGAGTTGTGGCAGAGTTGTGCCAGAGTTGTGGCAGAGTTGTGCCAGAGTTGTGGCAGAGTTGTGCCAGAGTTGTGGCAGAGTTGTGCCAGAGTTGTGGCAGAGTTGTGCCAGAGTTGTGGCAGAGTTGTGCCAGAGTTGTGGCAGAGTTGTGCCAGAGTTGTGGCAGAGTTGTGCCAGAGTTGTGGCAGAGTTGTGCCAGAGTTGTGGCAGAGTTGTGCCAGAGTTGTGGCAGAGTTGTGCCAGAGTTGTGGCAGAGTTGTGCCAGAGTTGTGGCAGAGTTGTGCCAGAGTTGTGGCAGAGTTGTGCCAGAGTTGTGGCAGAGTTGTGCCAGAGTTGTGGCAGAGTTGTGCCAGAGTTGTGGCAGAGTTGTGCCAGAGTTGTGGCAGAGTTGTGCCAGAGTTGTGGCAGAGTTGTGCCAGAGTTGTGGCAGAGTTGTGCCAGAGTTGTGGCAGAGTTGTGCCAGAGTTGTGGCAGAGTTGTGCCAGAGTTGTGGCAGAGTTGTGCCCGAGTTGTGCCAGAGTTGTGCCATAGTTTTTCAAAGTTGTGCCAGAGTTGTGCCAGAGTTATGCAAGAGGTGTGCCAGAATTGTTCCAGAATTGTGCCAGAGTTGTGCCAGAGTTGTCCCAGAGTTGTGCCAGAGTTGTGCCAGAGTTGAACCAGAGTTGTGCGAAAGTTGTACGAGAGCTGTGCCAGAGTTGTGCCATAGTTCTTCAAATTTGTGCCAGATTTTCTGTCTACGTTGTGCCACAGGTGTGCCAGAGTTGTTCCAGAGTTGTGCCATAGTTGTGCCAGAGTCGTGCCAGAGTTGTGCCAGAGTTGTGCCAGATTTGTGCCAGAGTTGTGCCATAGATGTGGTAGAGTTGTGCCAGAGTTCTGCCAGAGCTGTGCCATAGTTGTGCCAGGGTTTTGCGCGAGTTGTGCCAGAGCTGTGCCCAAGTGGTGTCAGAGTTGTGCCACATTTGTCCCAGAGTTGAACCAGAGTAATGCCAGAGTTGTGCCAGAGTTGTGCCATAGTTCTCCAAAGTTGTGCCAGAGTTATGCCAGAGTTGTGCCAGAGTTTTACCAGAGTTGTGCCAGAGTTGTGCTAGAATTGTGCCAGACTTGTGCCAGAGTTGTGCCAGAGCTGTGCCCGAGTGGTGGCAGAGTTTTGTCACTGTTGTGCCAGAGTTGAGCCAGAGTTGTGCCAGGGTTTTGCCAGAGTTGTGCCAGAGTTATGCCAGAGTTGTGCCAGAGTTGTGCCATAGTTCTCCAAAGTTGTCCCAGAGCTATGCCAGAGCTGTGCGAGAGTTGTGCCAGAGTTGTGCCAGAGTTGTGCCACAGCTGTGCCAGAGTTGTGCCAGAGTTGTGCCAGAGTTGTGCCAGAGTTGTTCCAGAGTTGTGCCAGAGGTATGCCAGAGATGTGCCAAAGTTGTGCCACAGTTGTGCCAGAGTTTTGCCATAGTTCTCCAAAGTCCTGCAAGATTTGTGCCAGAGTTGTGCCATGATTGTGCCAAAGTTGTGCCAGAGTTGTGCAAAAGTTGTGCCAGAGTTTTGCCATAGTTCTCCAAAGTCCTGCAAGATTTGTGCCAGAGTTGTGCCATGATTGTGCCAAAGTTGTGCCAGAGTTGTGCAAAAGTTGTGCCAGAGTTGTACCAGTTGTTTTCCACAGTTGTGCAAGAGTTGTTCCATAGCTGTCCCAGAGTTGCGCCAAATTTGTGCAAGCATTGTACTAGAGGTGTGCCAGAGTTTTGCCAGAGTTGTGTCTTAGTTCTCCAAAGTTGTGCCAGAGTTGTGCGAGAGTTGTGCCAGAGTTGTAACAGAGTTGTGCCAGAGTTGTGCCAGAGTTGAACCAGAGTTTTACCAGAGTTGTGCCAGAGTTTTGCCAGATTTGTTCCAGACTTGTTCCATAGTTCTCCAAAGTTGTGCCAGAGTTGTGTCAGAGTTGTGCCAGAGGTGTGCCACAGCTGTTCCAGAGTTGTGCCAGAGTTGTGCCAGAGTTATACCAGAGTTCTGCGAGAGTTGTACCATAGTTGTGCTAGAGTTGTTCCAGAGTTGTGCCAGAGCTGTGCCAGATTTGTGTCAAAGTTGTGCCATATTTGTGCCAGAGTTGTACCCACGTGGCGTCAGAGTTGTGCCAGAGTTGTGCCAGATATTGCCAGATATATGCCAGAGTTGTCCCAGAGTTATGCCAGAATTGTGCCAGACTTGTGCAATAGCTCTCAAAATTTGTGCCAGAGTTATGCCAGAGTTGTGCCAGAGTTAAGCAAGGGTTGTACCAGAGTTGTGCCAGAGTTGTGCAAGAGTTGTGCCAGAGTTGTGCCAGAGTTGTGCCAGAGTTTTGCCATAGTTCTCCAAAGTTGTGCCAGAGTTGTGCAAGACGTGTGCCAGAGTTGTGCCCGAGTTGTGCCAGAGTTGCGCCAGAGTTGTGCCAGAGTAGTGCCAGAGTTCTGCCAGAGCTGTGCCAGAGTGGTGCCAGAGTTGTGCAAGACGTGTGCCAGAGTTGTGCCCGAGTTGTGCCAGAGTTGCGCCAGAGTTGTGCCAGAGTAGTGCCAGAGTTCTGCCAGAGCTGTGCCAGAGTGGTGCCAGAGTTGTGCAAGACGTGTGCCAGAGTTGTGCCCGAGTTGTGCCAGAGTTGCGCCAGAGTTGTGCCAGAGTAGTGCCAGAGTTCTGCCAGAGCTGTGCCAGAGTGGTGCCAGAGTTGTGCAAGACGTGTGCCAGAGTTGTGCCCGAGTTGTGCCAGAGTTGCGCCAGAGTTGTGCCAGAGTAGTGCCAGAGTTCTGCCAGAGCTGTGCCAGAGTGGTGCCAGAGTTGTGCAAGACGTGTGCCAGAGTTGTGCCCGAGTTGTGCCAGAGTTGCGCCAGAGTTGTGCCAGAGTAGTGCCAGAGTTCTGCCAGAGCTGTGCCAGAGTGGTGCCAGAGTTGTGCAAGACGTGTGCCAGAGTTGTGCCCGAGTTGTGCCAGAGTTGCGCCAGAGTTGTGCCAGAGTAGTGCCAGAGTTCTGCCAGAGCTGTGCCAGAGTGGTGCCAGAGTTGTGCAAGACGTGTGCCAGAGTTGTGCCCGAGTTGTGCCAGAGTTGCGCCAGAGTTGTGCCAGAGTAGTGCCAGAGTTCTGCCAGAGCTGTGCCAGAGTGGTGCCAGAGTTGTGCAAGACGTGTGCCAGAGTTGTGCCCGAGTTGTGCCAGAGTTGCGCCAGAGTTGTGCCAGAGTAGTGCCAGAGTTCTGCCAGAGCTGTGCCAGAGTGGTGCCAGAGTTGTGCAAGACGTGTGCCAGAGTTGTGCCCGAGTTGTGCCAGAGTTGCGCCAGAGTTGTGCCAGAGTAGTGCCAGAGTTCTGCCAGAGCTGTGCCAGAGTGGTGCCAGAGTTGTGCAAGACGTGTGCCAGAGTTGTGCCCGAGTTGTGCCAGAGTTGCGCCAGAGTTGTGCCAGAGTAGTGCCAGAGTTCTGCCAGAGCTGTGCCAGAGTGGTGCCAGAGTTGTGCAAGACGTGTGCCAGAGTTGTGCCCGAGTTGTGCCAGAGTTGCGCCAGAGTTGTGCCAGAGTAGTGCCAGAGTTCTGCCAGAGCTGTGCCAGAGTGGTGCCAGAGTTGTGCAAGACGTGTGCCAGAGTTGTGCCCGAGTTGTGCCAGAGTTGCGCCAGAGTTGTGCCAGAGTAGTGCCAGAGTTCTGCCAGAGCTGTGCCAGAGTGGTGCCAGAGTTGTGCAAGACGTGTGCCAGAGTTGTGCCCGAGTTGTGCCAGAGTTGCGCCAGAGTTGTGCCAGAGTAGTGCCAGAGTTCTGCCAGAGCTGTGCCAGAGTGGTGCCAGAGTTGTGCAAGACGTGTGCCAGAGTTGTGCCCGAGTTGTGCCAGAGTTGCGCCAGAGTTGTGCCAGAGTAGTGCCAGAGTTCTGCCAGAGCTGTGCCAGAGTGGTGCCAGAGTTGTGCAAGACGTGTGCCAGAGTTGTGCCCGAGTTGTGCCAGAGTTGCGCTAGAGTTGTGCCAGAGTCGTGCCAGAGTTGTGCCAGAGTTGTGCAAGAGTTATGCCAGAGCTTTTCCCGAGTGGTGTCAGAGTTGTGATACATTTGTTCCAGAGTTGTGCCAGAGTTGTGCCAGAGTTTTGCCAGAGTTGTGCCAGAGTTATGCTAGAGTTGTGCCAGAGTTGTGCCATAGTTCTCCAAAGGTTTGCCAGAGTTATGCCAGAGTTGTGCTAGAGTTGTTCCAGAGTTGTGCTAGAGTTGTGCCAGAGTTGTTCAAGAGTTGTGCCACAGTTGTGCCACAGTTGTGCCATAGTTGTGCCAGAGTTGTGCCAGAGTTGTGCCAGAGTTGTGCCAGAATTTTCCCAAAGTTGTGTCAGAGTTGTACCAGAGTCTTACCAGAGTAGTGCCAGAGTTCTGCCAAAGTTGTGCCAGAGTTGTGCCAGAATTGTGCCAGAGTTTTGCCGGAGGTGTGTCATAGTTCTCCAAAAATGTGCCAGAGTTGTGCCAGAGTTGAGCCAGATTTGTGTCAGAGTTGTGCCAGAGTTGAACCAGAGTTGTGCCAGAGTTGTGCCAGAGTTGTGCCAGAGTTGTGCCAGAGTTGTGCCATAGTTCTCAAACGTTTTACCAGAGTTGTGCCAGAGTTGCGCTAGAGTTGTGCCAGAGTTGCGCTAGAGTTGTGCCAGAGTTGCGCCAGAGTTGTGCCAGAGTGGTACCAGAGTTGTGCCAGAGGTGTGCCAGAGTTGTTCCAGAGTTGTGCCAGAGTGGTACCAGAGTTGTGCCAGAGCTTTGCCAGAGTTGTGCCAGAGTTGTGCCAGAGTTGTGCCATAGGAATGCTAAAGTTGTGCCAGAGTTGTGCCAGAGCTGTGCCAGAGTTGTGCCAGCGTTGTACCCAACGGTGCCAGAGTTGTGCCAAAGTTGTGCCAGAGCTGTGCCAGAGTTGTGCCAGAGTTTTGCCAGAGTTGTGCCAGATTCATGCAAACGTTGTGCAAGAGTTGAGCCATAGTTCTCCAATGTTGTGCTGGAGTAATGCCAGATTTGTGCCATAGTTGTGCCAGAGTTGTGCCAGAGTTGTGCCAGAGTTGTGCTTGAGTTGTGCTAGAGTTGGCCCAGAGTTGTGCCATAGTTGTGAAAGAGTTGTGCCAGAGTTGTGCCAGAGTTGTGCCATAACTTTGCCAATGTTGTGCCAGAGTTGTACCAGAGATGTGCCAGAGATGTACCAGAGTTGTGCCATTGTTGTGCCAGGGTTGAGCCAAAGTTGGGCCAGACTTGTGCCAGAGTTGTGCCAAAGTTTTGCCAGAGGTGTGATAGAGTTCTTCAACGTTATGCCAGAGTTGTGCCAGAGTTGTGCCAGAGTTGTGCCAGAATCGTGCCAGAGTTGTGCCAGAGTTGAACCAGAGTTGTGCCAGAGTTGTGCGAGAGTTCTGCCAGAGTTGTGCCAGAGTTGTGCCAGAGTTGTGCCGTAGCTCTCCAAATTTGTGCCAGAGTTGTGCCAAAGTTGTGCCAGAGGTATGCCAGAGTTGTTCCAGAAATGTGCCAGAGTTGTGCCAGAGTTGTGCCAGAGTTTTTCCAGCATTGGTCCAGAGTTATGCCAGAGTTGAACCACTGTTGTGCCAGAGTTTCAGAGTTGTGCCAGAGTTGTGCCAGAGTTGTGCCATAGTTCTCCAAAGTTGTGCCAGAGATGTGTCAGAGTTGTGCCAGAGGTTTGCCAGAGTTGTTCCAGAGTTGTGCCAGAGTTGTGCCAGAGTTGTGCCAGAGTTTTGCCAGAGTTGTGCCAGAGTTGTGCCAGAGTTGTACCAGATTTGTGCCATAGGTGTGCTAGAGTTGTTCCAGAGTTTTGCCAGAGCTGTGCCAGAGTTGTGCCAGAGTTGTGCCAGAGTTGTTCTTGAGTTGTGCCAAAGTTGTGCCAGAGTAGTGCCAGAGTTGAACCAGAGTTGTGCCAGAGTTGTTGCAGACTTGTGCCAGAGTTGTGCCAGAGTTAAGCCATAGCTCTCCAGATTTGTGCCAGAGTTGTGCCAGAGTTGTGCCAGAGTTGTGCCAGAGTTGTGCCAGAGTTGTGCCA